>JAPTHA010000005.1:36128747-36141118 GCA_029814585.1 Gymnapogon annona | reverse complement strand
TTTGTTTTTATCTCTTCTAATGAGTCCCGAGCTGCCAAAGGGAGGGGGGAAAACACATCTGCGGGAGGGCCGGCTCACCGCTGCTGAGCTGGCCGGGGAAGCACTCCGGACATGGGGGGCAAAGGAGGCGGCGGAGGCGGCGGCTCGCTGCCCCCCTGCAGGCCGTGCAGCAGGATCCGCGGGACCAGGGGTCTCTGCAGGGCCGGAGGGGGCGCCGAGGGGCCGCGGTACAGGTAGAGAGCGGCACCCGGGTCCAGGTTGGATACCAGGCTCTGCGGGTAGAAGTACGGGGACGGGAACATCCTCTGCAGGGCCGAGTAGTTCCCGGCTTCCGCCAGCAGCTCTAGTCCCACCGCGGTCTGCCTCTTCCACTTTGTCCTGGAGCAGAAAGAAAGACGATGCTTTAGCCTTTGAGCAACACATCTCTACCGATGCAGTGCAGCAATTTGTTTACCTGAGGAGCAATTAGAAGGCACTAGTACACGTGTTAAAATAATAAAATCAGCTAAATCCGCAGCCTGCCACTTGCATTCACACCCAGTGATGTCTGCTCCATTCACTCCGCACAGGTGAATAATTCATAATAAAGATAATTGAGTAGATATAGTGGTTTGTTTGAATTATTGATACGCACACATGCAACCATGCATTATTCATACACCAAAGTGTTGTTTTTATATTTATTTGTGTCATTTAGCTGCCTCACAGTCGGAGCTCCAGACAGATAAATCCTCAAGTTAATTCAGACCAAAATTGCAGCAAAAAAAAAATGTCGAGTGTTTTTAGAGACTGTACGTCGGAAGTCAAAACGAAAGGAAAAGGAAAAGGAAAGAAAATTAAACTTGCCTGGGGAAAATAAGTCATTGCTGACAAACATCCCAAAACTCCAATAAATGGATTTGTGTCTCCATCATTTGTTTTTATCCTGCTGGATTTTTTTTCCACTTATAAACAGATAAAGCACAAATAAAAAATCGGAAAAATGAACCAAGAGAGTCAAAAGCTCGCCAAATGGTATCTCGGAAAGGAACATTTGGTGACTTATTTCTTATAATAAAGGCGTACCAACTTGTCAGCTGCCAAATGAGCTGTCAGTCATCAATAATGGCTCTGGACAAATTTACAGGGTCTGTTATTGAGACGCATTGATATTATTCTGGAAGTTAGAGCTTAAACAGAATGGATTTCGTGAAAATGGGAGAAAAGTTTTCATTGTCAGACCAAAAAAAAAAAAACCCAAAAGACAATTATAGAGAGACTTCTAACGCTTACACAGGAAAATGAAAATCACATCAACAGTTCCACGTCTGGAAATGTGAATCTTTCGCGTTCTGCTCGAGCTGCTTGGGCAGTTGTCGGTGTTGAGTCGGTTTGGCCTTTGGTTGCAGAGTGACGGACACGTTCAAGTCTGTCCTGAGTTTCAAGCGAACGGTGACCTATTCATCACCGATTAATCGATACTGACGTAGTCGTTAGTTGCAGCCCTGGAGGCAGTGACTCTTGTGCAGTCATGTGAAGCAGAGTCATGACACCTTTAGATGCTGATGAAGGAAAAACATGGCGTCCCCGGGTCCGTGTGTCTACTCTGTCGATAAGAGCCAACCGTGAGAAACCGGATTATCCCCTGCACACCCCACCTCCCCCCTCCCTCGCCCTTAACGAGCATCGGTGCAGTCTTTACCTCCGGTTCTGGTACCAGGTCTTGACCTGCGTGTCGGTGAGGTTGAGGGAGGCCGCCAGCTCCATGCGGTCCTGGACACTCAGGTACTTCTGCCGCTCGAAGCTGCGCTCCAGCTGCGCCAGCTGGTGGTCGGTGAAGGCCGTCCGGGCCTTCCGGGGCTTCTTCAGTCGGACCTGAGGACTGTCTCTACTGCTGGAGATCTCCCTGTCCCCCTCTTCTTTGACTGGAGGATACAAACGGAACGCTTGAGACTTAGACCACATGCTAATATCACATTCATCCATGTTTGTGAACGCACAAATCCGCGAGCGGAAATTAATAAACACAACTGCTTCATGAAACCAACACTGTTCAGAAAATAAATCACTTCACTGTCACTGAAACCTCGATTTAACACATGCCGACGATTTATACCAAACTTGACGTCAAATCTAAAATTATGTCGAATTAAATCAAAACAAAAAAGGTAATTTTTTTTGTAATACATGGTTGACGTCGGTTTGTCCCGAATAAGACATGTTTTACTGCCCGGTTGGTTTAATGGAAATAGACCATATTGAATAAAACTCATTTAAATACATTTTATAAATGTGTTTCAACTCATAATAGACGTGATTTATCCAAATATTCATATATATAGTTTTCAGCCTTATTTTGGTTTTATATAATAAATGTCTGCGTTTATTGTTGTCGTTCAGGGACTTAGTCATGTTGTGTTACATATAGAAATATGAACCTGACTTTTGAAAAAAAAAAACAAATACAACAGGTCTGAATTTTATTTGAGAAGTTTCAAATCGCTGACGTGAAAACTCCAGAGATTTACTTTTTGGCACCAAAAATTTTAAAAATTAACGCGTGCAATGTTAGTGTATTTTCTGAGTATTTATCTACATTTGAAGACCGTTTGTTGAGTAGAGGGGGAACTCTCTGCCTATGGGCTATATGCAGCTGTTTGATTCGGTCTTAAATTGTTATGAAAAGCTGCGCCAATATCCACACTCCTCCAATCTGATATTTTGCGTCAGTGTGTCTTTGTTCTTTTTGTGCGTGGTGTCACATCAGTGTGAGCGTTGATATCAAATCCTTACAGTCAATTCTGTGAAAAGAAGAAAAGGGGGAGAAGCGAGCGAGGCGAGAGATCTTGGTAGTTGAATAGTTGAGTCGTCTCAAGAAGCACAATAATCCGCCTAATTGAGCCACGAGGGAAGGACGAAAGCCTGTCAGCCGCGACCGAGAAGGGAAACTTCACAGGACCGTGGAAATGAGAATGAAATCAAGAGGCAACGCGGCCTCGCGCGCTTACAAATCTGATTAGCGCCGGGGACAAATTGCATCAAATCCCTGAAATATCATAGGAGGCGGATTGGTGTAAATCAAAGCTGCCGTACGAGGTGCTCTGTGGGGCCCGCGGAGCCTTCCATCGATCAGGGCGGCGTTGAGCAGCTCCATCCTGCGCCATCGCGCACGGGAGCGCGCCGGCACACACGCGCGCTGGATGATTGGAGCAAACTGATGTCTTATCAATAGAAAACTAGACGCTGATATAATAAAAGTAATCCTAATAATAATAATACTTATTTGATTGGTATTATTATATGGAGGATAGTAATAATAATGATGACAGTGATAACAGTAATGATACACTGGTTTCCTCAGTGATGATTAAATGTTCGATTCTTGCAGCGGTCTCTTCTCCAGCTCTTCTTCATTAAACTGTCAGTGGCGGTGACATGTCTGTTATGGCTGACATGATTGGAAACAGAGAGGCTCTTGATGGCATTTATCTGGAGGCGACCCTGTCATCTCTGCCATCCTTCCCTGCCTGACATCAACAGATGCTTTCGAGAGATACTGCTTAATGTGAAGCTTTACATTTACGGATGCATACACGCGTACGAGCATCCGGGGCAGGAAGTCGGTCCGTATTTTAATTAAATGTAATGAAAATGAAGTCATTATTGTCTCATTATGCTGGGACAAATTTCCACCAGCCCGGAGCATCATCATCATCATCATCATCATCATCACCACCACCACGGTCATCAGAAAAGTCGATTGGTGCTCATTTTGTTTTGTTTTGTTTTATTTTCTGGGGCCTGAGGTGTCAGGTTATTACTAAACATAAAATATTTATTTACAACTCGTGCACGTTTCAGTGTTTATTGCTCCGCAGCATTAAAAACGCGAGGCGATATTTTTTAATCAACAATACGAGGTTTTATTCTGAAAATATTACCAGAGAACAGATTAAAAAAAACTTTTATCAGTTTAAGTTGCATTTGTATATTTTTTCTGAAGTTTTTATATTTTATTTCATGACTCACTTTATTTTAATTTGTTTGTTATTGTCTGTTTGAACGTTGTTGAAACGTATAGGTAATTAATTTTTTATGTCCTGCCCTGCATTTACACTTTAAAGTTTGCCCTGTTTGACCTTCTCAATGTATTCAGTTTATTTAATCATTAATTAATGACATTGGCTTAAATTAAATAAAAAAAATAAAAACACACAGCTTTAACATCAAATTAAATTAAAAAATTAAGCGAGATGCCGCTTTCCAATAATACAATATAAAGAGGCAGAAAACAAATCAGCTTAAACACAAAGGGATAAACTCAGATACAAGTTCACTAAAATTAAAATGACATTTGTCACGGTCTTCTTAATCTTCGGACAACCTTTGGAGCTCCATCGCCCCCCCCCCCCCCACAGCTCTCGGTCCTTACCTTTATATTCACTGTCCGACGACGAGTTGCTGTGTATTTTCTCCATAAAGTCGTCCGCTATCTTGGAGGCCAGCCTGCCCGCCTCCTGAGTCGGCTGTCCATTGCTGGAGTAAGGCGCGCAGGCGGCCAGAGGCTTACAGTCCGCTAGAATATCTCTGATGAGAAACGACGAGGTCACGGTCCTCTGCTGCGAACCCGCGGATATCTGCGCGTGCTGGAGGTGCTGCTGGAGGCCGACGCCGTGACCCTGTCTCTGGGCCACTTCGTCCACGCACTCCCTCCGAGGAGACGGAGGCGACGAACAGCCGCTCTCCACGTCTGATCTCGGGCTGAATTCCAGAGGCGAGCGACACTCCCCCGCCAGACTGTCCCCCTTGGACACCGGACTTCCAGGCCTGTGAGACAGCAGCGAGTCGATGCCAAAACTGGACCCGTTGGCGGACGCCTCCATTGTCTTGGTCGAGGCCTCCTCAAATTATCATTTGGTATTCAGGACAAGTTTTATTTTAGGGGAGGAAGTGTGCGTGTGTGTGTGTGTGTGTGTGGGGAGGGGGGGGTGTTTGAGTCTGAATCGTTCCAGGAGAGGAGAAAGAACACCCCTCCTCGCGCCAACAAAAATGTTTTTGGATACGCTGCAGATGAGGATTATTTATCCGCAATTCCCGTCCCCGGTTCGTTGTTTACGGGGGGATATCTCCAAAATGACAGCAAACGTCCACGCATCCGGTTTATGTGTGTGGGTTTTTTTTTGTTTTGTGTTTTGGTCAGGTCAGTGCAGCCGGAATCTGGTTTTGAAGAGTCGTTGTCGCTTCTTTTTGTCTCCCTTTGGTTGAAGTCGTCCTGGTGTTGTTGTTGTTGTTTTGTTGTTGTTGTTTTGTTTGTTTGCTTTTTTTTTAGTTTGTGAAGAAGCTGCGCCACTTACAGCAAAAATGTCCTCACCAGCAAAGCACAAGAAGAATTATTTAAAGTGTGTCGAATTTTTTTGGGAGCAGCAGAAACAGTCCGGAGTCTTGTGGGAAAATGCGTTTCAGCACCATGGACAGGTCGAGGCGCGTCAGACCCGAGACAGGACCCGAGGCAGGTTTTCAGGGCAGCTCGTCCTGTGGCCACACTGACGACTGAGGAAAGCTACACGCATTCTTTCAAGTAGAACAAAAAATAAATAAAGGCAAAAAAAGAAAACACGCGAGCGAAACTGGGAGGGAGAGAGAGAGAGAGAGAGAGAGAAGAGTCCGCTGCAGAAACAGAAGAGCAGGAAAAAATAGGAAGCGGAACACTCGGGATGATGCGATGCGCGCCGCAGAAGCGCAAAAAAGGAGAGGTAAACTGGGTTAAATAGTCACAACTGGCAAGTAAAAGGACGAGATGCGATGGGGTGGGAGGGAATCCCAAAAAATTGAACTTGAGGAAAAGTCAGGAGCTAGGTTTTAAGAGCGCCTCGTCCACGTGAGTCCCCTGTGACAAGCCTTCATTGGCTGAGGGGAGCTGGAAGTGGACCTCCCTACACGCCCACTCACTCACTCACCGCGTCCTCCCTCCCTGCTCTGTCTCCCATCCGGTCCTCTCTGGCTCATCCTCCCTTTGATAAAAGACACACTGAATTCATCAGGAGACTCAGATCCAACTGTTTACAGACAATTTTCACACTGTTTGCTTTCATTACATCATTGATGAGGCTTATAATGGGGTTATTATGTGGAGCGGCGCCGTGTGTTTTCCTGCGCGGCTGTGGATTTGTTTCCCACCTCCACACCTCTTCCATACCCGGATTTATTTCTATACTAGGAAACATTTAGTTAGGTTTATTTTTATCACCGTTCACTTATAATCGAATTATCACATTAGTTATTTTTACACCAGTATTTTTAGTTTCGTATTCTCCGGATTATCATTATTAATGTTAGCATGATTATTTTTGGTAATATATTCTTTGGCTAATTGTTTTGTTTTAGAGGCCTATTTTTTTCGTAAAATGACAACCGTATTTCTTTCGCCATATTCGTTTGACGTCGATATTCTTTTTTATTAGTGTGTGTGTGTGTGTGTGTGTGTATAGCTGTGGTTGTTGTAAAGACCAACTTTTAAACAACTCACATTTTGACTTTTGAATGAATGAAATCTCCTATAAATGACAACAATACAATACAAGGGTGGAGATCTGGAGGTTTAGAGCACAATAGTAGTTCCTGATCATTGTATACGATTATGATGAAAGTGCGTGGCAGAAATTATTTTTGAGGAGTAAGGTGGGGAGGGGGGACTGGAGGGGTGGGGGTCTAAGGCTGGTAGCGTGATACAAAACTTGACGCCATTGTGCGCACTTTTCACCTTTAACATGCGTGAAATACCATTGTGTGTGCATTTTTAGTTCCACAACAGTTTGCCCCGCGCGATGGCCTCGACAGGCCCTAATAATCTACCCCCTCAACACCCCTTTTCCCAATGTCATCATCTACAACCCCCCCCCCCTTCTCCTCCCTCCTCCCTCCTCTTCATCCACCCCATGTGACCACCAGATTGGAGGCGCGCATCGGTCTCAGACACCGGCAGGTTAGTGAATCCGCTCCCCGCTCCCATGGGGTCCCATCACGGCTGCAAGCTGTCACATATGAGGCGGGGACAACACAGATATAAGGAAACACACACACACCCACCCTGACTTAGCTGTTTCTTTCTCCTCTGCTGGTGCATGAAAAAGGAGCTGTGGTTTGAAGCTCACATTTTTTTTGTCTCCCTCTTTATCCTCCTCACTCAGCTGCACGTCCACACACTCCAGTCATGTTGTGCTAAATTAATCATGAGATGGTTAAACTCAGGCTTTCTCTTTGTGATGTGGTCTGTAAAACTCTGGGAAACTCTAATGAGTAGGATCTCTTTCTTTAAAGGTCCCAGTGTTCACATTTGTTGTATTTTAATATTAACCGTTTAGCACCCGAACAGCTGTCAAAAGTATCACAAACAACCCAGAACCCAAAACAGTACAAAACCAAACAAATAAAAGACAGGAATAAATAAAAACACACAAACTGAACAGCAATTAAATTAAAATAAAAAAAAACTAATGTACAATGATGAAAAAAACACAACTTTTAAAATGTTATCATTTATTTCAAAGCTGCTCCCTTCTCCTGAACCACGTGTGGGAAAATAACGATTCTTATATTTACACACAAACTGTATTTTTTTCATCATTCACACTATATTATATTTGAAAAAAATTATTAATTGGAATATTTAGTTAGAGTGCTTTTTAAATGCTGTACACAAATGGGGGTATTTTTTTACATAAATCTAGCAACTATATATAGCATTTAAAAAAAGAAGCTCAAATAATTCCAGATGAAATACCTGAAGGCAATAAAATTGTGTACAAGTTATTTATAGTAATTAGAGAATTTACTGTGTTAAAACTGTTAATGAAATAGTAATTGTTGAATAAAGTCAAAGAGCCGACATTCTAGTAAACTATAATAATAACACGATGAATGCTTTTGCAATTTAACATTCAAGTATAAAATTTTTCATTTTTGTTGTAGTGAACAATGCCGTTTTATGAGTGACTTAAATGATTAATTCACGATGAACATTATTTAATAATCAGTGTTTTCCTCCACAAATAATCCAACCATAATTAAGGACCAATCAGTATTAATCATAGTTTAGTGTAGCTTATAGTATTAGCTCTAGCTACAGGTGCCACTCAGTTTCATTTTCCTTAAAACAATAAGAAAATTTGTTGGGATTGGAATGTGGGAGGTGTATAAAAACTTTAAAGAACAGCAGAGAAATGTCTTTTTCAGCAGAAGACATTAGAGCAGTCAGGCAGTTAGCTGTAGCTGTCTTGTGCATGTGTGTGTGTGGGGGGTGTGTGTATGTGTGTGTATTTGTAATGATTTGGCTGATGCTTGTGCTGATTTCGGACAAGTGTCCCTCTGGTCCAGAGGCGCTCGATATATTTGTTTCCTCATAGAATGAAATGATCTGAATCTGAGTGCAAGTCTTACTTCAATGATGAAATGCACTCTCTTTCTCTCTCTCTCTCTCTCTCTCTCTCTCTCTCTCTCACACACACATGCACACATACACATTCACTGGTGTTATGGGAAGGTTTTATCGATCCATGTAAAGGGAGGAAACTGGGATGTTTTCAGGAAAGAGTCAGAGCCCTGCTGTCTGTCTCTTCACCTCTCTGTCCACCTGTTTTTAATAGACAGTTAAATAATAATTTATTATCGATCCGCATTTAACAGCTCCACACCTTTCACTTGGTTTTATGAAAAAAAAAACAAAGTTAACACCTTTGGGCCTTTTCACACTGATTTTTCCTCTGACTAACCTGACAGCTGTACAGTTTAATTTCCAGTAAATGTATACATTTCAGACCAAAATGACTCTGAGGACTTCAGATTTGCAGAAATAACAATTATATAAATGAGTAAAATCCTGGCTGGACAGCTCAGTTGGTAAGGCACCAGGGTGGTGCATAGGGGACCCAGGTTTGATTCCCGGGATAGCCATCCTGTGGGTTGTGTCAGGAAGGGCATCCGACGTAAAACTCTCGCTAAATCAAATATGCAAATTGGATTTGCTGTGGCGACCCCAGAAGGGAAAAAGCTGAAAGAAATCATCACCATAAATGAATAAAATAGGTGTAATTTGACCCCTCGTTGCCCATAGTGACCCATCAGTGTTCATCACCCATATGTTTGATTGTGTTTTTAGTTTTCCACTGTGTTATTCCTGTGTTGCCCACGAGCTTTAATGCCTGCTAGGCCTTCTCAGCTTCCTGGGCTCTCATAGGGATTAAAAAAAAGAAAAGAAAAGCATTGCGCTGCTTTTTATTTGCTTGCTCAATTGAGCACACATGTTAAATATATATCTAGATATGTTTAGTAAAACTGTGTCGCCTTTGAATAAACTTTGGCATCTCTAACGTTTTGGAACATCGAGTAAAGCGTGTCTTTCGAGGGGGATGTATGTAAAAAGATGACTCCTCTCAACAAACAAACAGCATTAAAAAAAAAAGCAGGAATGAAAAAAAAAGAAAAGAAAAAGGCGCTTGCTCTGGAGCTGGTGCTGCACCCCGGACCAGTCAGGGATGCAAATGATGCACCTTAACGCCATCAGGTACTGGAGTTGACAGAAAATAATGAGAACCCGCTGAATCTTTTATAAGGTTAACACTCACATTTCCCAGTCAGCTGTCACACAAGAAAGAATTTAGCACATGCATGCGGGCGAAATAAACCTTCATCGTCTCATTAATGCTGACAGGGCCCTGGACCGGCAGCTCCCAGCGCCAGCGCCGCCACCACCTTCGTTTTGTGTCGGTAATTTGCAGCGGAGACAGACCCCCTTCTCCTGGAGAGAAAAGGAAAGGAGGAGGAGGAGGAAGAAGAAGAAGCAGGAGGAGGAGGAGGGAGATATTACGGAGGAGAGCAGGAGTGAGGGAAAGAGGGGAATGGTAGAGGATCGTGGAGCGAGTGCAGAAGAAAAGAGGGAGGGAAGGTGGGCCTGGGGGGGAGGGTGGAAAGATGGCTAGCGCGCCAGGAGTCTGATTCTCCCCTAATTGGAAGCATTGGGCATTGTCAACGGAGGATTTTCAGCTGCTCACTGACAGGTAGAGCCGTCAGAATGATAGCCCACTTGTCAGCGCAAAAGACCAATAAAAACAAACCACTTTTGATTTAATTGGAGGCCTAACCATGGTGTGTGTGTGTGTGTGTGTGTGCCAGAGATTGAAAGTGTGTGTGTGTGTTGCCTGCAGGGCCATGGGGTGGTGGGAGGAGGTGCGAGGATGAGTGGGGGCATTTGAGTCTGAAGGAAATCATCACTCCAGCCATCAATGTGTTCCCCCTCCCTCCATCTTCGCCATCATTCCCGGTCCTTGGCTCTCATCCGCTGGCTCTTTGGGGGCGAGCGGTCACCAGCCGCCCGTGGTGAGAGCACTCCAGGAGAGGCAGGTTTTGATTCTATCCCTGGAGACTTGCTTTTTGAGCTGCGACATCAGAGCCAAAGCCTTCCTCTTCTTCTTCTTCCTCTTCTTCTCCTTCTTCCTCCTCTTCCTCCATCAACAGAGCTGGCTTCTTGGCGCATCCCTTTTCAAAACAGGATGAGCCGTGTTTGACATTTCTCATCCACTTCTGTCGACAGCGACTCCGACAAACCAGAGGAAACAGTGAATCATATACTTTTCTCTGCATGAGAGCAAATGTCACAGCCAGGTGACTTTTCCTACATCTGGTTTGAGTCCATGTGGTTTTGCTTGTCAGAGATGTACAATATCTGGAGCCTGAAATGCCGGAGTTTACAGCAAAAGTAGAAATTGAAAGCGGGGTTTGTCTATAACATCAGATGTTCCTCAAATCGACTGTAGCTGTTCTGTCTTTCTCTGTTGATTTTCAGCCTCAACTGAAACCTGTTGCTGGGATTTACGAGTATTTGTACCAGTCGTCTTCATTAGAAACACTGGAACTTTTCAACTTTTTGGAGGAATGACAGTAATGGTGGGTGCTCAGACGGACCGAGGCTGAAGGTTCACTTTCTCCAGCTCTTCATCACAGAAGACAGGCTTTGTTAGTAAATGAAGTCACCACTGCTTCCAGACTAATCTCTTGCTGTTGTTGTTTTCATCCACATTTAGGACTTGGAGGAAATTAAAGTTGAAGATAATTTTGGGAAACAATATTTTATTAGTTCTATAGAGAATGCTGATAATTGGCAGCATCTAGAGCATGTTGAGGTTATTTGTCAGAGATGGGCATTAAAATGAACTAATTTTACTCCGTAGTGCCTTTACATACACATCAACTTTACCATTTTCTAATTAAATGTTTTGGTTGCTTTATACTTGACCCTCCAACATCTCAGAAGCAAATATTGTCCTTTTTCCTCCACTACTTTTGTCTGATACCTTTTACATATGAAAGGTCTTCATCCTTGTCATTGTGCTTTCTATCTAACCCTTCTCCTTCTAAAAGGTGTTTCATGTTGTACTAATGTTTCAAACTCCCCATATCAGGGGGAAGTCATATATGACAACACACTGAAGACAAATCCACCAATTCTGTGTATTCGAAGTGTAACACTCACAGAATAAAGTATAAAGCTCATTGTTTACACACGTTAATAGCTGAACTAAAGATCTGTTTAGAATTTAAACAAGGTCAGAATTGTCACACATTAGGGAGGGAGGGAATAAAGGATACGTTTTCTTTTGTTTTTATGATTTTAACATTGTAAAGCACTTTGAGTTGCATTGTTTTGTATGAAAAGTGCTACGAAGTTTGATTTGATTTGATTAGTCTGAACTGTGTATCAACAAACAGAAACATAGCAAAGAGAATAACATTCCATAATTACAATATATACATTCATAAGCCTCAGAATCAAACTCACCAGTAGAAGAAAGACTGGTATTTGATCAAACTCCATTCTTTTCATTGTCCGGCTGTGTCCTGTGGAGTAAAGAACAACAGTGATTCTAGATTTTATCACTATCAATTTGACTTTATAAGTGGATCTCATCCCCTCTGCTCCCTTTCCTGTGCTTTAGTCAAAGGCCCCATGGTGTTACTGTTCTCCATCATGTGAGACCAGTACAGTGACTCACTACTTCCTCTAGTGGTCACATCAATCCACTGGCCCATCAATGGAAATGTTCAGTTCATATCTCTATAATCCAATATACTGGAACCTTTGGCCGAACTTCACAGCTCTTTATTCTAAACACTAATGGTATGGTTCGGTAGTTTGACAGTAGAAATTATAAATTTACATAATTAAAAATTGATTTGCAGGAAAATATGAAAATTCCAAGAAATACATGAATGCAATGGAAAAATGTATCCAGTAACATAGACTTAGACTTAGACTTAGACTTACTTTATTGTCATTACACAGACACACACAATGAATCTGGTAACGAAATGTCACAGAATTGTCAGCTGATAACACAAAT
>JAPTHA010000005.1:36115129-36125137 GCA_029814585.1 Gymnapogon annona | reverse complement strand
GAAGCTGGAGACACATAAGGATGCACGCAGACAGGACAGGAACCTAACAAAATAAAAGCACGAACGACATGACAGACAACAACTTAACAACATAGAAACATAACAGGTACTTTATCAGCTCCATCCACAGCACAGTGTCCTCACATAGAAATAAAAGAATGGTGAACAGTCGTAGTCTACGTCCACACTAACCCTGCAAAATCACTTCTACTTCTTTTATCCTGGAAAAGAGTTTTCTCACCTAAAGCTGAATTTGCACATGGATCAAATAGCGAAGCACATAAGAAAAGAAAGAAAGAAAAGCTAAGTTTCCAGAAATGTACAGAAAGTACTAGACCAGACCTCAAGCTCAGACTAGACATAACTATTTCATTTAATGAGTTCTGTGTCTCATATCATTGTGGAACAATGTAAAGACTTTAAACACAGACTCCACTTGTCTCGTGTGTGTGTGTGTGTGTGTGTGTGTGTGTGTGTGTGTCCAGGATGTTGTGATGGTAGACATGTTGAATAGCGCGGAGGTGGAGGTTGTTTTGGCAGAACATTTGCACGTGTGGAAGAAGCACTGGTAGTAAAATGAGTCACGTGTCTTTTTCAGAAGCTGACATTTCTAGCATGCAGTCGCAGCTCAGAGGTCGCTCTTCTTCCACGTAACGAGGCAGACTTTGAATAATGGTGGAGGGGTGGAGAAAGCCGAGTTTATTCGGGGCCAACCAGACTCCCTTCAGTGAGTCAGACTAGACCTGCTACTGAACTGACCTGAGGTGAATGTTCTCAGCTTTTGTTTCCAAACTGTCATACATTAGCAACGCCA
The DNA here is from genome assembly GCA_029814585.1 of Gymnapogon annona. NCBI lineage: Eukaryota > Metazoa > Chordata > Actinopteri > Kurtiformes > Apogonidae > Gymnapogon > Gymnapogon annona. The sequence goes on along the minus strand of JAPTHA010000005.1, from coordinate 36,124,323 downwards.
TGGTTTCATGTCTTCTTCTTAAGACTGCACACCTTTTGATTCTTCTTCCCTTCTTCGCTTTGTCAAACTCTTACATCTGAACCCACAAGACCCATGCGTGCATCCCCGTCGGTCTGAAAACACATGTCCAACTCCACAGAAAGTATAAAAAGTATTTCAGGTTGCTTCTTCAAACTTACACAGCCTTTTCTAATACACTGGGCTTAGAGGTTGTTCCTATGTTCCTGTCAGGCTTTGGTCTCGCTTTGTGACACACACACACACACACACACACACACACATAGCCCCTACATGAATCACAGAGGGTGGGGGGGGCTCCAGCTTTCGTTCTGGCCTTAAACTCTCTGCTTCCTAATTTGGCCAATATGCAGGTAATATGTGGGGTCGCAACATCTCAATTATCACACCTCCTGTCAGTGGCTCCCAATCCTCTGCTCACCGTTACTACCTTCCCATCCAACATGCCTTCACCCCCCGCCCTCACCCCTCCCGCTGTGACTTTTATTGCTTCATTAGTATGCTCCACATGCTCCGCTGCACACCCACACTCCGCGAGCCTTCAAACCCTAACAACTTTTGGCAGATCAGTGCATGATGAGGGGATGATGAGGGACTCTTTCTACTAAAAGCCCACCTACCTGGCACTGTGACCCATTTTTGTCCAAGTGTGCGCCAAACCTAGTAATACAGGAAGTAGGGGAAACAGCCAGGGCGAGCTGGCGTAGAGGTTGTTGGGTGTCACACCTGAATATGTACAGCAGATAACTCCACCTCTTCTGGGTTTAGAGGCACTGCGATTGTCTCGATTGTTTTGGTGCCACCACTGTACCTATGGCGGAGGAATAACCATATGAAAATGAAAGACCTAAACTTCTGACTAAAATTACTTAATAGGAATGCGAGAATATGAAAGCATTTAATTAAGTTATCGCAGCAGCAACAGCATGACTTCATATGAAACTCAAGTTTTGAGAAATCCAGTGTGTTCACATATTCCAGAAGCGTTCCATAGAATCATATATCATCTCTTCCCACCACAGACTGGTCTTCACTTAAAATTCAAATAAAAATTCTGAAAGTTTGCAAAGATGCATATTCATCAGATATATTTTGAAGGAAATGTATTTAAAGAGGTTCATTTGTTGTATGTTACTGCCATTGTTAAGTCAGAACAAGTGCAGCCTTGCATATTCATATTTTTAATTATGGTAAGTTTCCAAAAATGCCTTGAATAAATGAATCCAGGGCTAGGGTTAGGGGTATGCACATATAGCTACCACTACTACCATTCTCAGTTCACACTACACAGGTGAAGTGTCAAAACGTAGACAGAATTAAAGTATATTTATAGATTATCACACCATTTCCAACATGCAGTATGTGTATGTCAGCCTCTCAGCTCCAATACATCTTAAAAACAACCACAGAATTAAACTATAAGAAAAAGAAAATATCTAATGGAGTATATGTTTCAATGTGGTTGTTAGTGTGTTGAAAATGTCTACTTTGGATAAAAATGTGGTTACATACTCTGTACAATATATACATAATAATACATGTGTATAATATTTCCCAAATTGAAGCAACTTCACTAGTTGAAATTATTTCAGATATTAAGTATTTTAGCTCAAGGAAATGAAATCCAGTAATATAAGTAAAAAAAACCAAAACAATACTAAAAAACACACTAAAAAAAAAAAAATCTGCTTCAGTTGTAGCAGAAGAGTGACAGCACACTGGTATCGACCCCACAACTGTCTTCACATTTGATCTCAAACACTGAAATTTTATTGGTGCACGGAGGTAGTGTGTTACATCACCTCTATCTCAGACCTGCTCACTTTAAAGCAGCAAAATATTTATTAGTACAGAAATCTCTCCAGTAGAATATATATGACCTTACCAGAAATCCTCCATTCATGTTTGACCCCACCATCAACGCATATAAAAGGGAAAGACAGATGTATAGAAGGTGTCTCAATACAAAAGACCTTTACAGTTTTCAACAATCCCAAAATAACAACATATATCAATAGAGTGTGAAGACATAATACCTTAAGAATAAATTTCATGTTATGTCAAACATGTTGGTGTGTTGTATTTTACAAATGCTAAAATTTGTGTCCTAATCATGGTACCTGTAACCATCCTGTTTTGTGATTCTACCTCAAGATGTGAAGTGAGCGACTGTAGTGTTCAGTGGAGCGCAGTCCAACATGAGTAGAAGAAGAAGAAGTAGGAGATGACGTAACAGCCTGTCAATCGTGGACCATCATTACCTTTGCATGTTTTATTCCAGTCTGTCTCAAGTTGCGGGAAGACAGCTACACTTTCCAAGATTCTATGTCTTTATTCACTGAACATACTCTGTCATTGAGTCGTTCAAGGGTTCATTACCTTTCATTTAGACATACGTCACTTATTACTAAAGTTGATTCTAAACTTCATTTACAAACTCATTTGGTTCGTGTAGCTGCACTGTGTTGACTGTATCATTTTTATTGGTTGTCAAGTTTGGCTTCCATCTTCATTCTCAGTATTTTTGTTTGTCATAATGCAACCCCCACCCCCCACCCTCCCGGGTTATAATTTTTTTTACATTTGTGGATCTAAGGCCTGACAGTTTGACTTTATTCCTGAAGTCCAGTCTCTCATTTATTTACCTATTTAACTATTTACATGGTGCCTCGGAGTTTGGTGTTAATATTTTAATGTTAATTACACAAATTATACAGGAAGAATTTTGGAAGATAATAATGTGACATCACTTTCATAGCTACTGTAGATACTTAGGTTATCATTTGTAACAGCTATTAGCTGTATGTCTTATTTTGTTGACTTGTACATTTCATCGGGTCACCTGTCAGCAGCATCATATCCCCTTCATTAACATTTGATACTTTTCTTTAGAATGCAATGACTTTGGAATGCGAGGACATGCCGATGCATGACATGCAGTGGCATTAAGTCATTGCAAGCCACTGTGTTTCCTCCTCTAATAAATTTTCTCTTTTCTGATGAAAACAACAATTCCCATAATCCCACGCATCTTCCCGTCAAACTATGTCCTTTGTTGATTTGATTGAGAGACTCCTAGTGGCAGTAATTACATCTTGTGCACGCTGTGGACAGATTATGGTTCTCGTCTCGACACCTGCCACACTTCACACCTGACACAGATCACTCACCCTGACAGGCTTTTCTTAAGTACCTGCTTTCCTGCAGCGACATCTGATTTTGGAGTAAAATACCTGTTGGGATGCACGCAAGCATGTTATATTTCCTGTCAGAACAGTCCATCCTACAGCTAAGCAGGTATGTCCAAGGTGTGTTTTATAGAGCATGTGTGTATTGCGTGTGTGTTTGTGGTACACGAGTGTGTTTGTGGTTGTGGGGGTGTTCAGCGTGGAGAATAAGACCCCAGAAAATGCTCATTAGAGTTGACCTTGGCACTTGGAGCGGGCGTTTGATGGATCGGGTACAGGGCCAAACAAGCCCCTGGGGAGCCATGATCTTATCTCTTATTGTACACACACACACACCCTCCCCCGTTGACCCCGTCCCCCCCACCTTCCTCACCCCTTCACGCTCACTCACACTACTAGCTCTACACGCATCACAGGCAGAATAAATCTGTGTCTGACACCAGAGGAAAAAAGAGCGAGGAGGAGGGGAGGCCTGAGGGAGTAAGGAGAGAGGAGGCTTGAAGAGAGAGGAAGGGGAAGAGGAGGGGGAGAGAAAACACACAGAGGGCCGAGGAAAACCAATAGCTCACTGAGGTGTCATTACCTACATAAGTCAGATGTGTGTGTTTTTTATGTCTGTGAGGTACAATGAGTGTTAAAGGGAAAGTGAGGAAATTGGCTGAGTGGGGGAGGCAGGGGTGAGGATGAGTGGATGAGGAGTCTGAGATGAAAGTCGAGCCTCTCAGGTGTCTCTGTAGCACGTTTGTTCTCTGTCTTACCTGTCCTTCTTCTCAATGACACACACATGAAAACAAACATATCGCCACCACCCTCGCCTCACCCTCCTGTCTCCCCCTCCCCTTTTCTGCTCCCAACCAGGGGACACACAAAGAGACATGAGGCAACATCCACCTCCAGGATGGCAAAGTTTCTCCCAGCATCCACATATTCACAGGGGTGGCATCACAGGCTTGTGGGCTCTTTGTGTTCTCTTCTTCTGCTGCTGTGCTACAGGGAGAAAGTGACACTCTGAAGTCTTAATTGAGGTTTACCTCCTGTTTTTTCCTCAGCGTTGTTGTGCGTTAACTTAAACTTTATAATCAAGCCTACAGGGTTTACAGTGTGAAGAGCAGAAAGCAAGCGGTGTGTGATGACATTACAAACACACTTGTTTACCAGGATGCTAGCAGCAGAAGCAGCTAACACGCCTACTTACCTGCTCCGAGTGAACAACAACAACAACAACAAAACTCCGCCACAATGTCAGTCAACAAAGCTCTGAGTGCTCCCAGAAAAGGAATTTGAGTAGAATGCAACTATTTACCCAATCTTTGGGCATTTTCTCTATTTTCTCTTTGCACAGCGTCCCCCCACCTCGCTCCTGTCTGTCAGTCTGTCTTTGCAGAGATCTGGGAGGGACTGAGAGACTGATGTCTCAGCTCCTCCAGGATCCCACCAGGAACGCCTTTTGACAGTTGCAGGAGCAGCAGGATACAGCGCAAAGATGTTGCTGTAATTGCACCTGGTTGCGTCATGAAAAAGTAATAATTTGCTGTCAAGGACGTCAAGGTGTCAGTGTTCGGCAGGAGTTGATAAGGTATTGACTGCCTCCAGAGTGCTCACTCACTCACTCTCACTCATACTCCTTTATAAAGTTGACTCCCAGAGAAAGAGGGAGACAGCAGAGGTTGGGGAACAGGGGAGAGAAAAAGGGAAGTGAAAGAGAAAGTGGAGATAAAAAAGAGAGAAATGAGCAATGGAAAATATGGGCTAAAGACAGTCAATCTGCACGCTCTGAGCTCCCACATATTAATTGCACTCTATTTGCCTCTTTGCAAACCCCGTTCATTTATAATACATGCACAGATTGCGTTAAATTATACATAAGCGATCAACAGGCTAAAGCAGCGTGCCATGCTCCCCGTTAGTTGAATAATACACAATTACCACCTGGCTCTCTCCACTATTCACTTTGATTACTGTCACTCGGGTTGTGACTCACCACTGACTGACACCCACCGCCAAGACGATGCTAAAAGAAAAGAGCTGAAAATTCTTGTTGCGACTTGGACCCTGATCTCACCGACAACACGAATCCTCACGGGACAAGTTCAGCCTCTCTGGTGGAGCTGGAGGGTGTTGACCTGGCGCTGAGGTTCTGATATCGACAGAAAGGGCACAGAGAACATCTAAATAAAAGTAAAATATAGAAGTACATAAAAGTTTTCCGCACAAGTTCTAACATAGGGCTGGATACTATATATTTGTGATCTGTAATCGGTTGAGTTATAACAGTAAAATCCAAGTGTGTTATATTATCCCAAAACTTTTTGTGATGTTTGACACATTCAATCTCCATTTAACAATCTGGTCAAATTTCACGAGTGTTAAGCTAAATCATATATTTTTAACAAAGTAAACTATTCAGCTGCGTAACTCAACACAATTGACTAAAATTAAACTTACAGAGCTTATACTAAGAGTAATTATATTGTCTGTGTACATATCACCAGTAAAAAGTACAATATTTGCCTTGAAGATTTACTGGAGTAGAGAAATAAAGCTGGAGAATACAAACATATACATAAAGAGAAATATATATTATAGTACATTTCATCACTTTTAATGTTTACATTGGAGTACAAATTAAGGTCACTGAAGTGTTGATGTAAAAAAAATCAACAACTGAAAAATTTGATAGACAGATATTTTAGGAAGTAAATTCAAGTCAAATGAAACCAAATAGCCTGTAGTTATGGTTGGTATTCCCATGCAGATGCAAAAGAAATCTGGTAAATATTACACTATTAATACTTCACAGGTGATATTCTAGATTATCCTTGACAGATGGCTTATCTGTCTGACAGTCGCCATACGTTACGATTGGAGAAAAATAAAATGACAGTGTGAGCACATAGATTTACCTGTCAGTACTTTAGCTACCTCATCTCACTGATAGACCTAACTGAGTCTTATTTCTTGCATGGCTAAAGCTCTATAGGGCGACGGTGGTTGATGGGATCAAGACAACAACAGTTTGCTACATGATGGCTGTGTACCGCCTGTGTCAGGGATGCTAAGAGCAGCTGTTAACAGAAGCTGGCGCTCTGGCCACTTCAGGGATCAAACCTGCAGAATTCATTTACAGGACGGACTCTCTCAAACCAGTATTCCACCCAGCTGCTCTCTGATCTTTGACCTGCTGCTCCATCTTTGATCTGAAGCAGGATGGAGCCTCGGGCTTTGGCATTAATATCAAACTTCCACCTCTCCTCTTCTTCTCCTTCTCCTTTTGATGTCACTTCATCGACATGCAATGATAACGGACCAGCCGTGACACATTTTTTACAGTTAAAACATGCAACTCAGCATCTCAGCGTTCGGAGGGGAAGAAAAAGCACACCTGTTCCTTCTTCTCGCCTCTTGAATGCACCACCCGGCTTAGCAGGAAGGGAATGCCCCGGGCTTCAAAGCCTGGGTGACGTAAGCTAAAAAGCCTGGACTGAAAGCCACCAATACAGCAATGCAGCGACTATCTGCGCTCATTGTTACTTAATGAACCGTCAATAGAGCAGCTTGGACCAGCTTATAGACTTCTCATTGTTGCACAGGGGCTCCCAGGGTTGATAGAATTGGCGTTAAGGGTCAGGATTTGTGCAGCTTGAGACGCGATCCTTCGGATATTTCCCAGAGAAGTAAAAGCCAGTTAATCAGCTCTCTCTTCATGATCTCCTTGTCTGTTCATCTTCCCATGGACCAGTTCTATCGGTCTTTTTTTCGACCACCGTCCTCACACTTTCTGTGCCTTTCTTCTTCTGTGTTTGTGTTTGGGATTTGCCCAAGTGGCCCCCAGATCAGCTGACCTGACCCCAACTTGGCACAGAATGGTTGGGGTCTTAGCCACAGCCTCTCTTACATTTTAATCACTGCGCTCTGCTTTTCTGCTCCAGCAGTGGATGTGCTCAACCCTTTAGTGCATGCACCAATACAGGAATGTAAAACACTGCATGGAATGCCCTACTTATGTAGAAGTACACGAGCAGAAAAATATTAGCAAGTATCTTCACGACAAGTACAGGGTCCTTGACTGACAAATTACAATAATATGGACAAAAATATTGGGATATGTTGAATTAAGGTGTTTCTTTTCTAACAGGGGTCCGGGATGAAGAAAAAAAAAAACTTCCCAAATGGCTTTCATTTAAATTCCTTTCTATTTTGATTTTTTGAAATCCATGATTTATTATTTAAATGTTCTGTTAGTTTCTCTAATATTTTTCATGATCTGACAATAAATAATAATTTTCTACCACACCTATCTACTCTCTTAACATCTCAGTGAGGAGAAAAACTTTACAGAAAAAATGTATGCTTATAAAATGGGTCTCAATATTTTGGTCCAGGTAGTTTATAAACATGAATATTTCAAAATGCAATCAATGACCAAAACCAAAGTTGAGGGAAATTAAGTTAAAAAAAAAATACACCTGAGGCATTTTGGATGGAAAATAACAATACAGTCCAAACTAACTAATGTATTGATATTTATCCCAATATGAAACTAAGTTAAGACACTTGTCAATATTGTTTTATATCCCTGACCCTGTTAGAAAAGAAAAGCCTCAATTCAACCTGTCCTGATACATTTGTCCATATAGTGCACCTCATATAACACTAATGGATTTTTAACATAGAGTCAGTGTATTTCCATCTCAAAATACTTCATACTCAGTTTTATATAGAGGGACACAAGATAAATCTGAGGGCTCATCACATGATTAGTGTAAGACAAAAGACAAAACCACCAACTTCTGATCCACAGATCTGTTTTCAGCTTTGGATTTATCTCTAATCTTTGATTGTTGGTGACATATTGAGTCATTTGTACATTTTTTGAAACAAAGCCAAGGGATGTATTTGGAGAGGAAAACGTCCTTCACACAGCAGAATTAACAACTCGTGTACCTTTTTTTTTAAATGAATAAAACCTCATTAATTCTGTTCACGACTAGATAAGTTTGCATCACATCCCATGTCTTCAATACGTTGGGAAGAGGTGCACTGTTGAGTCAGGAGAGATTTCTTCCATGTTGCTGTCTTGCCGATACAGCATCTTGAATGATATGAAGAACAAAATATCTGCTGTGTGTAAAAAAAAAAAATAAAAAAAAATCAATAAACAAACTTCTGCTGGGTTTTTGCACGTTAGCGTCTCGAAATCCAACACTACTCATTATAACGTGGCAAAACTTGTTGGGTAGAACCTTCAGCTCCAATAAATACATGTGAGAAGTGCAGAGTCATTTGACCTGGGAATGAATGCAGGCTGTTGCAGCTTTTATCCTTTCACAATGAAGACAAAACCCAGATGTGAAAGAGTGTTGTCCACAGTGACATGTGTCAAACATATGAAAACCGAGCCTTTTTTTTCAACATCAAAGCCAAAGATATAGTGACCCATTTGTATAATCTTGTATATGAATTAGTTTTAATGTAATCCATTGTGTAAAATTATCATTTGAAAAGGACCTATGCCTGTCAGACAAACAACTGTGGAGTAGAAATTACAATGAACTCTCTTTTGAGAGGAAATGGAGTAGAAGTATGAAGGTGCAGACACAAGAAATACCTGAGTACATGTTTGAGTGTATCATACCTCTATCATACCCTACATTTCAGTGTATCATACCTCTATCATACCCTACATTTCAGTGTATCATACCTCTGGACGTACTTGAGCATTTGTTATGCGTCACTTACCACCGATGCTTTTCATTTGCTGCCAACCACAAACACACACTGAACTGTTTTTTACTCCACAGACTTTTCACACAGTCAATGTTGTGATGGTTCTCTTTAACCCGTTCTTTTAAACCGTGGTGCAGATAAACTCGTCTCTCGCAGCGCCTCCTGTAATTAAACCCGCTGTCTTTATTTCTCTTGGATCACCTTGCATTAAAAATTTCCCCCTGGATATCAGGCCTCCCCCCTTCCTCCCTCACCCCCTCC
>JAPTHA010000005.1:36105005-36115106 GCA_029814585.1 Gymnapogon annona | reverse complement strand
CTTCCCGTGCAGTTTGTCAGCTGAAGTGATTGCCTCCTTCTCCCGCCCCCTCAGTGGCATTTAGCTATTCTCATTTGCATGTACATGCCCTCGCTGTGCGGCCCGTGGGCTGGCGAGATTGATCAACAATGCCACGCCGTGTTTTATTACATGTCAGTCGGAAGGCTGGTTACAATACGCCATGGGCACACATGCACATGCAGGCGTGTATACCAGTGGGTAAACATGTTAGGCCGACTGTGACGGGGTATGTCACAAACACACACTTTCTGACACTCTTTACAAACATATATGCATACGTACACACACGAGACACGGTTTAGAGGTACTGAAAACACACATATCATCTCGGACTGCTCACCCAGTGGGACTTGACTGTATATTCTCACGTTTACGGTGGTATTTTAACGTAGCACAAGCCTTCATCTCCTCATATTACATACTGAGCTGACAGATATTAATATGCAAAATAGTAGGATGCTGAACAAAATGCTGATAATTAAGCGAAGATGTTCAGGGTAGAAGCACGCTTAAGAGTGTGCACATGGGACCCAGCACATGGTAAGCCATATGCCTCTGCGCAGTTAGCGCTATCCTTTGGGGTAGGAGGGGTTGGGGCCTGTTTCCACACACTGTACCAAAGGAGCCTCGGAGACTTCAACTGTATCCTTATCTCACTTTTATAGAGTCGTCAAAGGAGAAAGAGCCTGTTCCTGCTCTGGTTTCTGTCAAGATGCACATGGCACCGAAACAGAGGTCACAGGTCACCAGGAACTCCTGAGCCAGAGGGCCTGTGTGAGAGTCGGACGTTGTACTTGCACACACAGCTTTTATCAGGTTGGCTGCCTTATCCACCAGCTCCTCCTTCCCTCCCCCGGCTGATCTCTCCCTCTGTCCCCAGAGGGGGTGAGGGAAAGTGGGGAGGATTTTCGTGCTGCCGGGGGCGACAGGCTCTCTGTGCCATCCACTTACACAAACGGCAGGATCAGCGCTCCACACAAGAATAATTAGAAGATAATGGGTAGTAATGCGGCCCGATCTGTCCCGATTATCTCCTGGCACCGACCGGCACAGCGCCATCTGGTGCCAGATCTCGGGGCAGCGGCTGCTCTGCCACATGAAAAGAAGGTGGGTTTAGGCTTAATCTCACACCCCGTTCTGTTATTGACTGTCTGTATGGTGCTGTATTCAAAAGTGATTGAGTGTGTGTGTGTGTGTGTGTGTGTGAGAGAGAGAGAGAGAGAGAGAGAGAGACTGTGTGTGTGTGTGTGCGTGTGTGTGTGTGTGTGTGCTGTGTGTGTGTGTGTGTGTGCCTGTCTGTCTGGCCCTCTGAGACGCTCAATATATATCACAAAGAAAAAGTGAGATTGCATTTATATTACATGTATAGGTGACAGCCGGTGTTGCTGAGTGTCTTGGTGATCGACAGTAAAGCAGAGTGTTGTTGAGAGCCTGGTGTGAGTTTCTGCAGAGCTGTTACATGGACAAGTGTCTGTCACGCTGGGCTCTCTCTCAGCTTAACTCCCACCCTGCGTCTTCTTAAACAGCCTCTCTCCCACAGCTCTGGGCCAATTCAATATGACAGACCATTGTGTGGCCAGTTTGGCCCGAGGTTTAGTGCGTTAAGGCTCTTTGTGCTTTGTGTTTACAGACACTTCCCTCCACTCGGGCCACACCTTTGCACAAACCCAAGTCGCCTAATTATCGTAATGTCCTGACCATTATGCGTCAGATTGAACTGAGCTTTTACCATATTATCCCGTCACGTATTTCACAGACAGCCGCTGCCATTTAGGAGAAGTTGTGCTTTCACACAGTGGGGATGTTATTGCTTATGACTGTGCAAGGAGAAAGGAGAAACTTCACATTTGTCTGCATCAGTATTTTGTCAAGAGGCAGTTTTAAGTGGATTTATGGTCATTATATTCACATTCAGCCTGAGTCTCAGCTTCTTTGGCTTCAGAATGAAATGACAGATCGAAAACGCATCTAAGCAGAGCTTTACTGTCACTTGAATAATCAGTTAACCGTTAAAGATGTCACCTAGAAATGTCACGGTGGGAAATATGTCTATTGAGTATATCAACTGTGTAAAAATCAACAGTTTAATCTTTAGTGTTGTTTAATTAACAGCTTTGGACACAGGTTGGATAACGATAATGATCATTTTCATATGTATATGTGAGTAACCCTGTAGAGATATTTATCTTTATAGGATTATCCACTGTGTTGTACTTGATGCAGCTTTTATCTGGAACATGATCGGAGGATATAAACCCATGCTTTACATTTGAGAATAATTTGAAAAGCAAAATTATCTGAGCTCAAAGGTCCATCCATCAGCTCCTTTATGTATTCAAGAACATCTCAGTGTAATAGAGATGCATTAATACATATGCTAGGAACTGACATATTTAAATTGAGCTTTCATTTACTTGGATTCATGTCACCATTCTATATAAAATAATAATAACAATAATAATAATTGCTTCGACGTCCCTAATTGATTGTTTTCAGTTTTCATTAAATTATTTAGTGGAAATATTGACAAAGTGCTCAACACAAAGCTCACTAAGCTCCTCTGGCAAGTTTGGATCAAATCACATGCGCCTCCATTAGCAGAAATGGACAACTGTACACATTCACATTTGTGGTTTCCTGAAGGATTCTAATGTAATTTTGATTTGGATTAGAAACATTATTGAAAGTAATAATATTGAAACATTTCTGGCTGTTCCGTTTTTCAACCTCACCTTGGTGACTCCAAAAACAGTAGAAATGTTCAACAACTCAGTGGAGTTTGGAGGTCAGTGGATACTTTCCTGTAACATGACACCTTTCAAATTGCTCTGATGGAGCAAAACCCCTTGCACTTTTTTTTTTTTTTTATGAAAACAGTATGCACCCCCACTATAACTCCCTCCCGTTCTCCATTCTTTCCTTCACCCTCCCACTGTCCCTCTAATTTGCTCTCCATACACAACCTTTGCTGTTTATTGAGATGCTAACTCTCTTTATGAGCACCTAATCCTGGGGCAGGGGGGATAATTTATGAAGCATTTACATGAAGAAGCCCGGCTAATTGGAAGCATGTGTCTGGGTAAGCCTCGCCAATGCAGACACACTGCAGATGAGCAGGCCAGGATTCTCACCGCCTGTAACATAACATCATAATCATCATTTTATCGCTATATAGGAATTCTCCAAGTTTCTTTTTGGACTCCGGAATAAAATCTGTCTACTGGAAACTATGGATACGTGTACCCTGAATATAATTTGTCACTGAAGGTTTCTTTCCTCTTTTCCTTTCCTCAGTAAACAGGAGGTGGATGTGGCAGATTATGGAGTTGACAAAATCTAGGGCTTCCAGAACACATCCAGTCTTCTGTAAGTTTTCAGGTGTAGACAATAAAATCTGTTTAGAGAGTGTTAGAAATTAGAAGCTCGTTGTTTTAAAAATTAATGAATGCATTGTGGTTTCTTCATGTACATTACAGTAAGCCTCTGTCTATTTCTCCAACACTGAACCGCATCAGAATAGGTGTAATAATACTGTTAACACACACAGCTGCTCAACTGACATTTTCAATAGATCTGACAGAAAACACACAATGTGTTGTCTGTAAATTTCCATTTATGGCCAATCCAGAATTGGCACGAGCGATATAAGCACTATCTCATACACATCTATACATGTAGATGTGAAACATATTATAAATTCCACATCTGCAGGTTATACATCTGTGATTTCAAAAATGTACAGATGTAGTCAGGAGGGTGTTGGTAATGTTGTGAAAAGTCTGTTTAAAATTCTTCATCAACCTTACTCTACTTTTGATATTTGGTTACTTTAATTGTGAATGAAGATAGAAATGCTGAAAAGCATACATTAAGCCAACACTGTAATATTTAAGACTTTCATCAGTTCAGAAGGAACTAGTTAAATTTCTAGCAAGAGTCATGTGACAATCTGATGTAAAAACTCCTGCCAAATCAAATATGCCAATCAGATTCACTGTGGCGGCCCCTGAAGGGAAAAAGCCGAAAGAAAGTCATAGTCATGTGACTGACCACCTGACTTCTATACTATACACAGGCTCTACTCCAATCTATTACACCTAATTGATTAGTCACTACACTTCTTTTTCTTTAACTATAACTAATCACCATTGATTTCATTTTATTATTCCTCAACTTGTAACTTCCCCCTGCTGGTGAAAGCTTGGCCCTGAAGTCAACGTAGCGCTGCTGACATATGCCAGAGGCCAAACTATGGGTGTGAAAAGCTGCCTTTTGTGTACTTGGACATGTAGCAGCAGCGTTCTTCTCAGGCTAACTGCCCCATCAGCAGAGAAATGAGCCGTCGGAGAGGCACTTGGCGCTGCCTCTCAAGGCTTGACCCCCTGGTCTGGAGTGTCCACCAGGGGGTCAGAAGTCAGTAGGCAGGTTTTTGCCAGCCAGCCAAGAGGGCACTGGCTATTTTCATGTCAGCTGACTCTTAGATTCTGTATCTAATGCTCTTCGGCAGCATCCGTGGCCCTATTCTCTCCAAACCGAGCCTCCCTCAAAACACCCCCATCCTCATTTACATCAGGTCGTTTGTTATGACTTTATGATTATATATGGGGCTTTGTCTGGCTGTGCATGTACCTTCACCACTCCCAGCTGGTCCCCATTAATAACAGGGCCCCGGTGTAGACAGAGCAGGAGAGACGGAGGAGCTTGTTAGCGTCATAGCCGAGCGCAGGGGCTCAGCATGTGAGAGTGGAAGGGCCGACAGGACAGGAGGGAGATGTACAGTACACACACACCAAAACAAAAACACACACACATAGTCACCCAGAGTATCCTCTTACACTTTCCAACCACAAATTTGAAGTACATGACATGATGTCCGGCATTTGTCCTAGCAATTGCACAAAGCCATCATGGCGTTTCCGTGTGAAAGTACATGTGTAAATGTGTCAGTCTGCCCGCCGAAGTGTGTGTTGTTGTTGTGTGTATGTGGGCCACTGGACATGTGTTGGGGTGAAAACATAATGAGGCCGACTGGACAGAGTGGGCCGCCATGCAGACGGGCTCCATTGTGCGTCCCAAACGGTGGCAGAAGCCCCCTAAAATCTGCGTCCCTGATCTACGCTCCAGGAGTCGGTGGGGAATAAAGGCGTGGAAATAGGATTTATTTAGCACGCCTCATCAAAAGGGAATTAGCAGGGTTTGGGGAGGGAAGACGGGGCTCTGTTTAGAGCTAGGATGAATGGCAGGATCATCTCTGTAATCCCAGCCCCCCCCCACCACCACCACCACCACCCCCACTCCTCTCCTCCTGCAAGAAGCGAATCACCCACATTAGCTCTAAAGGTGCCTTCTGCAGCCTCAGCCTGAACCTTCAACCAAAAAGGAACTCAGTTTGTAAGATGTTGGCAGGTGAGGTTAAAGCACAGCACCTGTGCTCCTTTCTTCCTCTCTCCCACCCATCTCTATCTTTTAATTCTTCCCCCTCCCCTTCAAAACATGGCCGCGGAGCTGTCAGATTCGATGATAGCGAGGCTGACGGCAGAGAGCTTGGCGCGCCAACATGCAACAAACAACAAGCGAGCGTGTAAACTAAAGCAAACAAAGCCCCTCTCCGCTCCTCCAAAGGCAGGATCCCTCCCACCTGCCACCCTGCGCCGCTGATGAAACATACAGTAACAGAGAACAGCCATTAAATGGGCGAGCGGTAAAACCGAGTTGTACAATGTGAGGGGGGCTTGTTGTTGTGGCACATCCTGCTCTCAGTCACACACGCAAGCTTGTTCATTATCATCCAGCTCGTGTTTGTGTTTTCAGACTCCTCAGCCGCAGACGAGCCATGGCAAGGCATGGCAAATGTGAAATTGTGGGGGATTTGTTACCTGAGAAAAGGTGACAGGCTAAAGGGTGTTTGACTGGCAAATCTCTGTCAATGAGGCAATAAACTCAAGTTTTGCTCAAGTTCCAGACAAATCTCATCGACATTCCCCCTAGTATTTATAGACTGAGATTTGAGGGTGGTATCAATAATTGGCAAGGAGCTCAATTTGCAGTAGTTGGGCAAAATCAGGTGTAACTATGTATTCAGAGTTGGGCGGTTACTTTTAAAATGTGTTTCACTACAAGTTACAGAATACATGTCCTTAAACATGCAGTGTGTAATTTGGGCAGTTGAGGGTCTCCATATAAAGACAATAACTAGAGAAGTAATTGGATGATGTGGTGGGAAGTGTGGGATGATGGGAGTTGTTGTTTTTCGCTACCAGTGCTGATGAAAATCTTCGCACTTGACTCAGACATGAATTGTGTCCACAGACAGGGTGGTGTACATTTATTCACACTACACATAATGACGTATGTTTCATTAGCTGATGAAATAGCCACAAATATTGTTATTGTAAAGATAGAATTCCACTGGCCGGTGACTGAATGAAATGGGCCATCGTGTTGAATAACCTTTAACCTTGATGATGGCATGTAATGGCTCAGATGGGAAAAAGTAAACAGACTTGTCATAATTTTTTTCATACATTTTTTATATGTAAATGTTACTCATTAAATCTGCAATTACACTTTAATTCTACTTACTTTCTTCTGTCATATTACACAGAATGACAACGGTGCTTTTAAGGACTGGTTTATTTCAGTCTTGTGATTTGAACTGGAAGGATGTGAGATAGTAATATAATGGAATGGTAACATTTCATGAAGAAGTTCAATGTTTATTCTGCTTAATAAATCCAGTTGTTTTTTTTTACCTTTTAAAGCCTATGTTGTATTTATTCTTTATTTCTGTCACTATATAATAATTCAACTTGAGAGAAACTTGCTGTTCAACCTGATCTGTCAATGATCCTGTAAACACTAAATGCAATTCCCAGGTTTACATGCACATTTTCTGTTTTTCATAATAAGATATTGACACAGCTAATACACATAGATATTTTTTTATAGTCCCAATACCTGGTGGCAGATGCTGAAAGCTTTCTGTAAGACAGTCTTTGATATGTCATATTCTAAAACCTTTTAAAGTCCCTTTTCATATTGTTCAGATGTGCTCATCCTTAGGTTCAGAAATGCAGACTTGCTTCTCATTTTCCAAAGAATGATTCATACTATGTCCAAAGAATCATCTTAAAATAGGATTAATAATTGACATTATGGAGCATCTGAATCATGATGGAATATGCCATTCACCCATCGTAGTCAGTGTGTAAACACACCCAATGTTATAAGCTAACAATCCCATGATGCAACTCTCCACTATGTATTAATTGTTTCGATTGGCATCCCCCTAGTGGCAGGAATTATACAGACTTTCGGAAAAGAAAGTTTTACTCACTGTTTGCATGAAGGATGAGAACCCAAAACACATCTACCACACAGCAGAACATCTGTCCACTGCAAGTCCCTCATGTCACGTGTGGACCGACAATATTATATACTTCTGCATTTTAGGTTTTAAAGGGTGCTCGGGAGAAAATTTGTGGCACCTTTAAAATTACAAGAAAAATGCAGCCCATTGGTTTTTACTTGTTTGGTGTTTATTTGAGTTAAATACAGTTGCTGTTTTTTTTCTCTCCGAGATCCATTATGCTGATAAACGTATTCTGCCCAACGTTGTTTGTATTATTAAAAACCAGCGTGTGAAGTATTTTTTGCCGTCGGGCGCTAAATGTTTTCTGGTCAATCTTTTAATTCTTCCTGTTTAAAAAAAAAACACCCAGCCACCAAGGCTTAAATGAGGCTAAAGTCCACAGATTTAGACAAATGAAGTTTTAATTGTGGTAAAATATGCAACAGTATTTATTCATCTACATTTTCTGCTCCCATGGGCTCATCTCGCTCTCTCTCTCTCTCTGTCTGCTTCTCCCCCATCCTCCCCATCCTCCCCATCCACCTCCTCCTCCTCCGCCTGCTCCTCTTGGTCTCAGGAGCAGGGCTGATATAATGGGCTTGGCCAGAATAAGCAATGCTGCCGTGCCCGTATATATATCTCAGTGCCTGGGTAATTCCAGCTCAGTTTATGTGTCCTCGAGGCTGCGTCGGGCCCCGGCAGACCCATAGCTCCTTTATGTAACACCCAGGAGAATCCGCCCCCTGCACAGGTACAGGCCTGAGTGAAACAAACACCATCAGTAACCTGTCTGCTGTACGGCAGGCTGCAGAGCCCACCTTCACCCCTCCTCCTCCTCCTCCTCCTACAATCCATCCGTCCCCTTTTTTCTCTTTTCTTTTTCTCTCTCTCTCTCCCTATGTACCCCACAACCTAATCATCGCCGGCCCCCATTCCCATGATTTATCGCTCCACGCACTGCTGAAAACCAATAGATCAGGCTTGCGGCGGGGGGCCCGGGAGGCAAAGAGGGACAGGGGATGGGGATGGTGGTAGTGGTGGTGAAGGGGGCTGGGGGGGCTGGAGAAAAACCCACCTATGATGAAGTGTTCTGTGACGCAGAGGAAAAGCAACAGCAGCATCAAAGCTCACAGTCGGCGTCCTGCCATCCCTCTGAGCACATTCTTCTTCCCTCCATCTATACCTGCAGCACTGGGCATTCTCTCCACTGTCCTCTGCTTCCCTCTCTTGTTAAAAATCATCCTCCATCAGGTCTCGGTTTCAGCTCTTGCTCAGGAATAATTTGTACAATTAGCTTGGGCCAGTGGCCTGTGCTCAGTGATCAGTGAAACGAAACAGGTCCTGAGGTCACAGGTTCCTCCAGAGAACACCTGTCCTCATTTGTTCTAATTCAATAGGTGTTTCCATGGTTTTATTCAATTAAAGCTACAAGATGAATCATATCTAAAGTAGGTCTATGTTATATATTGTGTTTGGTTATCAAGGGCTGCTTATTTGCAGAAAAGAAGGATTGAATTACTATCTGAATTACTTATCTGTCCACCACTTTTAGGACGTAATTAGGTAGATGAAAAGGCATTAGATAATTGCAAAATAAAATAATATGAAACATTCCCACATGGAAATGATCAACAAGCAAGACCAAATTATATATTATACATAATGCAAGCACATAAAATACATCCAAATGCAAATGTATGTTGGACACCAATATATTTAAGATATGACATGTAACATTTATGCATAAAATATTCCAAAAAAACATTTATATCAAATTGGCATCATCACATTATGAGAACTCTGATTGATATATGTAAAACTTGGGTCTTGTGCTTTTCACTAGAATGAAAATACATAAAATGAATGTACAACATTAAAGATAATGAATGTAACATGAATTCATTAGTAGAGGTACAATCATCCTGATCATGCAAAAACCCCATAAATGTGACAGATATTCCAAATGCACTGTATGTACAGTGGAAATGTGAAAACTGAATGGGAAATATCTGCAATAATGTTGCACCATTCAGATCAACTAAATAGACAAGGCCTTCATGAAACATAATCAGTGTTTCATGACATGTTTTAACTTCATCTCATGGCCCCATTCTCTGTCTAGTTTTGATTGAGACTCCTATTGACAAAAACTGTACTGTGAGTTTAAAATTAAAATGTTTGAGAAAATTTTTGCCCCATTTTGAAGCAAAATGAATCATGTGTACATTCCGTATTTTAGGAAAGTTACGCTTATGTTAAAGAAGAACATGTGTTTTGCTTTTTATTTATTTAATAAACATTGCTTCATGTCATCTAAAAGCACAAAATTTCTTTTAACACCACAAGAGTAAAATATCTTAACAGAATATAAGTCTTCTTAACTGAAACTGGGTCGAGATGGCTTTTTCTTAGTCATATGTAGGAATACTAAATACTGTGGTCTACAGGGTCTGTGAGGTCCAATGTGGTCTACAAGGTCTGTGAGGTCCTCCTCAGCATGAACAGTGAGTGTACCTGCCTTGTACATGAAAGTACATGAAGTTAAGGTACTAATGTAAGCAATGATGTTCAAAGGGTTAATGTGGATGGTCTAAAGGCAGAAAAGTCATTTTCTAATGTTAGAAAATGCACATTCCTTACACATTACATTCACCTTTCAAGTCTTATATATATATGTGTGTGTGTGTGTGTGTGTGTGTGTGTGTGGGTGTGTGTGGGTGTGTGTGTGT
>JAPTHA010000005.1:36050428-36077547 GCA_029814585.1 Gymnapogon annona | reverse complement strand
ACACACACACACACACACACACACACACACACACACACACACACACACACACACACACACACACACACACTGCTGGACATCAACATTAGTAAGACTTATAGATTAAATATACCTTTATTTGTCCCACTCTAAGAAATTTATATACATATCTGTTGATAATTTGACATTTTAGAAATAATTTTAGGAAAGTAAACTTTTGTGAATGAATGTCACTATTCTCACTGTGGTATATTTTGTTTAAGACAATGTGGTGAGGCTAATTATTCAGCACTCCCACTTCCCATTGTGTTTTCATCAGATTCACATTTCTTGACATGTATAATGATGCACTCACTGTCTGACTGCAGTCATCTTCTAAATACTCTTTGACTGACAACATACCAGATTTGACAAATGCTCCCAAATTTTGCTATATTTAGTGACAGGTGCATTTTTCATGTCATGCAGTTGCTGTTCAGTCATAAAACCAGAATGTGGCTCCTCTGAATTGAGTTTTCACTGAAGGTCAGAAGTTCACAAAGAGAATGGAGCTGCTAACTAATCCTACACTGTAGCCTATAAATAGGGGCTGAGATCAGCTACTTGTTAATCAGCTGCCAGCTGTCACAGACGAGGAGCGCTTTATTCTCAATGCGCAGTTTGTATGGATGCCTTGAAAGAACAACAGTGAAGAGCTGGACCTGAGCCCACAGCGTCAAGTTAGTGAAGCTCCACGGTCTCATCATAGGATTTCCAAGTCTACCTGCTTTGTTTTAGTTTTTGTTTTCATTATTTTAAGAGCGACTGTCAGCAAATTTTACTGTTACAATAAGTGGCGGAACATATTCGTCCACACATGGTTGACTATGTAGCAGTAGTAACACAACACACTGATTAAATCCAGTGGTGCAGATAAGTGTTCAGTTGATGGTATACCTTCATTTGTTTACTTCATGTTAGACTTTTTTGGTCCGTTTTGATTTCTAGATGAGAATTCACACCACATTATTACCTCATTACACAAACAAATTCCAGTATAGAGAGTATTTTAATCTTTGGTAAAAGGTCCATGGCGTCCGAAAAGGCCCTGAAGATTGACTCATTTAAACAGTCATACACAGATGCTCCATATCAGATGTATCCAACACCACCAACAGCTGGCTTTACTTCGCTTTAACAGGTGTTTCTGTCGAATTTTTAAACGACAGGTCTTTACCGATCAGTGTTCAGATTAGGCCTAAACTGTTAACCTTGACACTGAACTTTTGTTCAGTGCCTTTTGTTCTGCCTGTGCACCTGTTTATTTTGGGGGGTTATTTGCATGTGTTGCGTATTTTTGTCTGGTGTCTCTGACCTTCCCACTGTGGGTTGGGGGTGTCTTGTAGTGTATGAACATAACTGTAGGATTGCCAGATGAAAAACATAAAAACAACATTATATATACATATAGTGCAAATATTGGTCCTATGAACCTGCTGTTTTCACCAGTCTTATCCTTGACCCAAAATACACAAATACTCCAAATGGCAAAGGCTACACTGTTCGGTTTATGAGTTAGCTGACACACACACACACACACACACACACAATCACAGGCTTGGCTTGTAATATATATTCACATTCCTGAAGTCTTTTTCTGTTCTTTACCATGAAGGCTGAAATGTCCAAACTCCTCCTTGTCTTTCTTTGAGGAGTATAAGAATTTTTATTATTTAAGTTTGGTGAATTTGTTTTGTTAGCTTATCTTCCTATCTTCAAAGATTTTTTCATCTGTCTTGTCAAACTGATGATCCTTTGACCCTTTTTGCTCTAATTACATGAGGCCTTCCTTGCGTGCTACTTTTGAACTCAATACAAACCATAAATTGCAGCTATTCTTATTTATCTCGACAAGGTTATTGCATGAATATGCTGCTGAGAGCGCAATGCTAACGGTGGCTGGGGACTCTTTCATGGACGTTTTTTCTCTCTGATGGACGCATTCAGCCCCTCGTTTTTTGTTATCTTCTCTGGGACTTCAATAATGTATACTTTGTTGTCCATGTTGTGTAGGATTCAGTTTGCTGTTGTGTATATTTCTGCTCTAGTGTTCTTTTTTCTACTCATTGTTTTAAGCTGCTGTTTTTTAAATTTCCCCTCTGGGGACGAATAAAGGCATATTCAATTCAATTCAAAACTGAGTACATTTTACAGCTAAAACTAAGACAAGGAACATGAAAATCGTCTTCATATAAATTGTTGTCAGTGTATATTTTAGTATCACAGCATTCTTCAATTTTAATTTCCCATAACATTTCAAGTCTTATTTAGATTGCGCTCATCTCTTTTTAATAAATTCGTACATATTTAAAAATTCACATAATGCAACCAATTAAGCAATATACTATTCACAAATAAATAATATTTCGTTGTTGGAGTAGGTGAATACAAATTGTTATGGTATTATTTCATAACACCAGACTAATAATAAACTAATTTACTGTATTTGTTTGGCGATGGTTGGAAATAGGCATAAATAAATTCACTTTTCTGACTTTAATGTGATGAACTCAACTCATTTCCTTATACTGTTTACTTTTCTCAAGAATTTCTGTTTGTCCTGAATGAAATTAAAAAAAAATGTTATAAATGATGTTAGAATCAGTGGGGCCAAAATGCAGAATTACATACTTATAACAATTACAGTGATGCTGGTGAATTTGTAAGAAATGTAACTTTTCAATGTCGGGCCCCAAAGTAACATCAGAATAAATAAGTGATTCTATTGTGTGTGTGTGTGTGTGTGTGTATATGTTTTCAACAGTGGGTTCTAAAACTGCGTCACGTGTCCTGGCAGACTGCGCTCTGGGCGAGTCGTGCCCTCGTGCTCATCGATGGTCCGTGGTTTTCTGGAAGAGCCATCAGTATCCAAACAGAGAAGCTCCGTCCGCCGCCACCACCACCACCGTCATCCTCCGACTACTGCGTTTCATTTAAACATGGAGACCGATGAGATGAGAGTGGCAAAAAGACGAGAACGTCAAGCAGGTAACGTTTGAATCTATTAAGGTTAACTTGAGACGCATTAAGTGAATACTGTGTCCGTATTTAATGAGGGACACGCGCTCCCAGTGTTGTGTGTCATGCTGCATGTGTCTTAGTGGAGTTACAACACCTTGTTTATCATCCACTGTGATTAGCACACTCAACTGTTAGCTACTGACGCCGAACTAGCTAAAACGACAACGTCTTGGGTCCAACAGTGGGAAAAAATTAAGAAAGGCTAAATAACAACCCTAGTAAACCGAATTAGCTCCGGCTAGAACTATCTGTCGACCCTCTTCGGTAGGATTTTATTCGTTTATTCCTCCCACAGATGATGCACTGCTGTGCTAATTTGAAGCTAGCTATAATAAAATGGGAGTGTTTCGCTAATCTACTTAACGGTAGCTGTTAACTCCACTAAAGTAAGCATACGATCAAGTTAGTCAGTTGCTTCATTTGGTATTGATAATGTATTTGTCGTAAACATACAACAGATGTTTACTTTTTGGTAAATTTAAGGGGGAGCTTTACTATTTTAAGGTGGGACTGTTCAGTCTTTTCTAACGTTATACCTCCATCCTCCCCAAGAGGGCGTCCCTTCCAGATTTTAAAATTTTTAGAAAATTTTGACTTTTACATTTTTTCCTTCCTTCATCAGACAGTTTGGCCGATTTATTTTCTAATATTACACACACGTCACGCACTTTGCCACCAAGAGAGGTACAATGCAGTTTCATGACCGAATTGAAATTTTGGTATTGTTTTTTTTAATTTCACCTCAGATTATTTGTCCAGTCAATTCGTCAAGCACTGTTAAACTGATTCTTTACAAATTATGCACACCCGTTTTTTTTACATTTGCCTGTGTCTGAATTTGTTTTTTTTTCTTTTTGAATATTCAAGATTTAAGATTAATCCTGGGTAGGAAGTGTATCAGATGACCTTTTCACTTACTCCGTTTATTTCTAGACTATTAAACATGTCTTCCTGTGTTTTTAGCCTTTTTTAGGTGCTGTAGTCCAGATAAGTTCTGTCTAAGCACAATATTTTGACATTTGCACAAACAGTAAGAATCACACATGTAAAAATAGATTCAAGACAGAATTACTAGTACTATAGCATCATGGTGTGTTTGTAGACAGTGTTGCCTTCACAATCTGTATTCCAAGTATTTGTCATCAAGGAATAGGGTTAATCCTTTATGGATTATGTGTTTATTCATGAATACTGTTCAGTTTTTAGATGTGTTTTGACATCTAACTTTGTCTGTAGGTGCCAGTAAACATGCCTTTCATGAGGCTGAAGGTACGAGCCTCATTACGACTCACATGCATGTTTTAATCAGTTATTGAGATTTTTGCCTTAGATAAATCTTATAGACAGGGTGGATGCTGCTGCCAGTGATCAGACCTCAGATCCCCAAGGAGCAGTGAATACAGAGTGTACATGACAATTGTGTGCAACCTTTCAGTTTAGCATGGCTTGGACATCAGATCAGCTGCATGGTTTTCATTAAGACTATGGCTTGGTCCTGATGAATTAAGTTGCTTTATTTATGTGACAAGAATGACATACAGTGTTTATACTTATTTTTATATTCAGTTCTGTTGGATTCACTGGTTCATTCTAATAAAGTCTAATACATCAGCCCTGCAAGTAAAATGTTTCCATGATGCTTTCTAATGGACTCATGTTGCATCATGGGACGTATCAGTGAAAAGAATGTAAATATTTCACAGATTAGGTTTGGCTTTATTCCAGGGTGTTTCATTTTGCTGTCTTTTATTTTCAGCAGGTTTAAGTAAAAATGGATTTTCATTTTATGACCGTATCACCTCCAGAGGTAATACATACATGTCAAAAATGCTTTTTTTTTCCTTCTCAGCTTTGGAGAACACAGACAATGACCTCGGCTTCTGTGGTTGGCTGTTGGTTGCGTTCTCCCTCCTGCTTATGTTTCTTACTCTGCCTCTGTCCATATGGATGTGTATCAAGGTCAGGCACTGTTTTTTATGTTTTCCACAAAACCAAGCCTAGTCTTGAATGGTCTTGTAGTCTTTGCTTCTTACTTGTCCCCTCCATGGAGTCTTTACCATTCTTCAGGTGCATCTGCTGGTTCAGCCTTTTATATTTGCTTAATTAAAAGCTAGTCTCTGTTAAAATGGTAACGAGATAGTGGTATGAAAGAAAATGCTTTTATTCATACCATCACTGTGGTTTGTCTTTGTATACAGATTGTGAAGGAGTACGAGCGAGCCATTATCTTTCGCCTTGGCCGCATCCTGAGGGGAGGAGCCAAAGGACCAGGTCAGAAACTAGTTGCTGTATTCTTACATAAATCATCCACACCCTCTGTTAAACATGTCCAGTCACAGACAACCCCTATTTTCTGGCTGGTTCTGATGTGAATGTCATCTGAGTCACTTCTTGGCTTAAGGTCACTCTTACATGCCTGGGTGTTCTATTTGGCAGCATATCTTAAATAAACAACAGGTCGCATTGGTAGACAGTCTGGAGGATAAACACTGTAACCACAGGCCCAGAATTATACAACTCTCATTGTTGTTTCACAAGTTCTGTGTTTTCCTTTTTAGATTTTCTGTATATTTAAAAGGTCATTGTATTCTGATCCACAACAACTTTATTGCTTCCACTTATTCTCTAAATGTTTTTGTTTTTTTTGAGTGGAGAGGATCTGAATGTCACACAATAAAAACTGATAACAATTGACTGACATAAATAAACTGCCACTGTAAGTTGAGAGATCTAGGCTCTAAAACTAT
The DNA here is from genome assembly GCA_029814585.1 of Gymnapogon annona. NCBI lineage: Eukaryota > Metazoa > Chordata > Actinopteri > Kurtiformes > Apogonidae > Gymnapogon > Gymnapogon annona. Next base: position 36,071,761 of record JAPTHA010000005.1, on the reverse strand, counting down.
GACACAAGAGTCAAGAGTGGGTAACTGCTTTATATAATAAAGGGACATTTTTATACAAACATATAAACTTTATTACAGAGCCACAATCACGGTAATAGGCGTATGGCAAGGTCATGTCTGTGTGTTTCTCTGACTAATATTAATTAATTATTAATTTATCAGCACAGTAGAGGAGGAAGTTGGCATTTGTTAAGATGGTGATTTTGTCCTCTTAATTTGAATTTTGATGAAGAGGGTGGCTTCTGGACAGGTAGAAAAGTAGCTTCTGGTTAGAAGGAAGTGTTTTTGCTCAGACTTCAAGTTTGAAGTCATATTCCATAGACGTATTAATTTAAAGTTCTTTTAGGTAGTTATCACAACAGCATTGTTAATATAAAGCTGGAAAAGTTCACACAAGTTCACCTCGACCGATGCAAGTCATTCATTTATCTTAAAAAACTGACTTGACAATGCTAAGAAAATTAACTGGCTTGCACACCAGTGATTTGTCACTAATGTGGAGTTTTGAATAAAGGTTTTTTACTCCTGGAGCATAATCTGTGTTTTCTAGTTTCCCTCTAATGTGAGAAAACCTGGCCTCTAAATGCTGACTCTAGATAGGACATTGCCCACGATCCTCACTGCTGAGACTTGTCCCAAGCAGCCTGCTGTTTATTGGCTCTGTCTTATGTAGCTCTTCCTTGACTGCGAAATGCGTTTTGGAAGATCTACAAGACGTGCTTTTTTTCTCTTAATCCCAAAATTTAAACACCTTGAAGAAGTTTCTTCAGATTTGTCAGCGACAAATTAAGTCTAAGTTGGTGATTAAAGATTAGAATTCAAGTTTACTGTGTTCTCATAAATCATATTTTTGGCCCATCTAAAAATGCAGATTACAATAATTTCACAAATATGTGATGGGATACACTGAAGGTCGAGGTTAAGTCACATGTGCTTGTCCCTTCCATAGTTTTGTGACTCAAGGTTGATTTTCATTTTTTGTTTTTGATAATGGAAGTGTCGAAATCCACCCTCTGTACTTCCTCTCCCTGTTTTGCTACAGGAAAGGGAGTAGTTCTGTCCTGTTCTGGCAGGTCACTAAAAACTATTTGATTTGTGATACTGAGGTTCAGCTAACTACATCTTGTGAACAACCTTTGTGTCACTAGTCTGTTAAAAATAGTTTTGAAACCAGAACTGCATTTTCCTTTGGAATAATATGTTTCAGTCTTGCTTGATGTCTTGGAATTTGTCGCTGTGTATTATAAGTCAGTTGCACATTTTTACAACTGCTCATAAGATTTATAAATGAACTGTTCAAAATATGACAATCCATATATCAAATCTGAAATATCCTGGGAACATATTTATGTTGTGAGTTTTAAATCTGTCTAATGTCTTCATTGTCTGAAATTGAGAAGGTGGAATTCATGACATGCAGAGCAGCCACCACCAGGGGGTTAAGCTCTTCCTGTTCATCTTTAGATGGTTTGTTGTTGATAGATGCAATGCACCTTCATCTTTTGACAGTGGCATGGAGCTATAAAGCGATGATCCTCTTATATAAACATATTTACTGTTTACATTTATTTCTATGCATTTGTCACATTTCTCAGGCTTGGTTGGGGACCAATTAAAACTGTCTCCAGAACAGGATCTGAAGTACACAGAAGTGATGGGAAGTGATCATTGGTCTTTCATTGCCCAGTTTCGACTGTGGATGTCTCTGGAGTGCCGTCTCCGGTCTAAACAACAATTTGGGCCCAGCTTCTCTTGCCTTTAATGCACTCTGTAGGATTCATGATTAATGACTTGTTTCCCGGTAGCCCTAATGACACTGACTTCTCTGACCACTTGAAGCTTTTCAATTTTTTTTTCTTTACTGCTCAAACATTAGCGGGACAGAGGCTCTCCAGATTAATGCCAGTAATACATGCACTACAGGGCTTGTATTACTGGAGCAGAAGGGCAAAAGCTCGCTTGATCTTGATTTTCAGTATGAGTACGGACCGTGAAAGCAGGGCCTCACGATCCTTTTGACTTTTTGGGTTTTAAGCAGGGGGTGTCAGAAAAGTTACCACATCTGTTGCACTCAGATGAAACATGACTGGATGAAGAGTCCAATAAGCTTCCAGAGGTGTACATCACGTGTGGCGGATGATGTGATGTGCAGTTACTTCACTTTATTTGGATTCTTCTCCAAATTTGGGTGTAAATAACCTCAGAGGCTGATCCCATCAGTTGTTTGAGTGTTGAGACAAAGGGAAAGCCTGATGCGAGTGGTCTACACCAGCGGTCCCCAACCTTTTTTGTGCCGCGGACCGGTTTAATGACAGACAATATTTTCACAGACCGGCCTTTCAGCTGTGGCAGATAAAAACAACCAAACAATTTGATACAGTCGTATTTTCTAAATATAATAATAAGGGTGAACTCACTGTGTACTTGTATGCAACTTTATTAGCAGTGTCCTCGTGACATCGCGCCAACATCATAACGAGTATATAACAGAGTAACCACGGTGACTTTGTCAGTTCTAACAGTGAAACTATACGTCAGACTTCATCTTCGTATCCAATTTCAAACCCTAAAACTGTTTTCAGTACTAAGAGTCTGAGGTTATGTGCTGGTGCTGCTTTTAGCTGTTTTGTTGTTTCTCCTCCGTGCTTCATAATGTGCGGCGCATGCAGCGGTGCGACTGTGCATTGACTGAGGTTGCCAGATTTTATGTTTTTTCCACTACATATTAAAGTGTGTTTAGGTAAGTTTTCTGCTGGAAGGCTCTATAAAAATCTGGCATTCTGTTGAACGAAGTTAAACTGTGAGAGCGCCGTTCACAAATGCCAGAATGAATGCGTTCACATAACGTTCGTCACACAGAAATAGGCTGCAGAACGTTCAGTTCACGTTGGACCCAAATATGAACACGTTCATGAGCGAACGTTCAGCGACAACAGATATAGAAGAGAATCTGGTTGTTTTCCAAAATAAAACATTGTGCAGAATCCGCTAATAAATCAAACGGAAATAATGTAAGTTAGTTATTCTTTCTGTGCGGCATGGTACCAATTGACCCACGGAACAGTACCGGGCCATGGCCCGGGGGTTGGGGACCACTACCCAGTGGTCTCCAACCCTTTTCACTCTACGGACCAGTTTAATGAGTGTCAATATTTTCAAGGACCAGCCTTTAAATTGTGGTGGATGAATACAACAAAATAAAATGATAGGACCCCATAAAATCTGGTATTTAGTAAATATTATAATATGGGTAAACTGAGTATGACTTTATTAGCAGTAACAGCATGAGTGTAACACAACTCTCATTTTGGCAAAGAAACTTTACAAAGACATTTGTTTTGTGTTCATATTTCTAGACTCTAGGGTTTCAATTTAGCTAATGCTAATGTGTTACGTGTTCGCGGTTATCACAGCTGTTTTTAAATTAGCGGAAACAACATGACCGAGGCACCAGCTTAACACGCGTAAATGTCAAGTCACTGACAGATGCGGCAGAGAGAATCTGGTAGATTAAAAAAAAAAACATCGTTCAGCATCCGGTAATAAATAAAACTGAAATAATAAGTTACGTATTCTTTCTGTGCGGCCCGATACCAACTGACCCACCGTACCGGTCCACAGCCCAGGGGTTGGGGACCACTGGTCTACACCATCTGTAGCTGTGAGGGTCAGTGAAAAATTTGATAAGGATGAAAATAACAGTGAAGATACAGTGAACCAAACAAAGCAGATTCGGTTGAAGATTTACATCAGAAAAAGCATAAATGTGTTACAGTAGACATTTTGTTCTTCAGTGAGCGTTAGGACATCTAATGTTTTCAACAGGCCTGTAAAGTTACTGCAATATTCAAAATATTGTCACAAAATGGGCAAGTGCAATATGCAAATCGCATGAGCTACAGCTTCTGGGATAATGATAATATGTTTCAGTCTATATCAGCCCCTGGAGCCCAAATCACACACATTGACCCCAGGAACAAATATGAGAATTTTATACTATTGCAATGAAATTGGTGCATTGACTTTGTGCTTTGACTCTTATCCCATTTTGTTGCCCCCACTCCATGATCTTACCTTTAATATATATGTCGTGGTCACAAGATTTCAGCCTCATTGATTCAGCATGCTAGGATGTGATAAATGGCACCATCCCCAAAACAGTATCAGAAGGAATATCTTTTACAAGGACAGTGAAGCTTCCTTTCCCACAGTAATGTTTAGACATACTGACCCAATACCGGAGTGCATTAAGACTGATTAAAAACCCTCATCTTACCTTTAAATTGTCATCTGTGTGTGCTGCAGCTTGAGTGCCTTCTTTTGGTGAACTGCTCAGCGATGTGATTTCTGCTTTAAAAGACAATGCATAGGCTAAACTAAAAATGCAGATTCCCCTGAGGTAGAGTTTGCATACATCTTGTACATCATTGTCTGTCTGTTTTTGATGTATCTAAAAACCAGGCGGTGTCCTAACAAAATCAGAAGTATGACTCCTCAGAGACCCACCAGACCTTGTTTGTAATAGTATGGTAATAATAGCTCTCTGCCACTCAGTCCCACATTCCTGAGGCACTGGAAGAGCCAGTGCCAAACTCCAAAACAGATTTCGTTTCCCATAATGCCAAGTAGTTTTACCCTCATAATTTGGATTCTTCTCAGCATGCAACTTATGCAGTATGTGACTTCTGACTTCATATTGATGTGTTTAGTTTTAAAAAAGGCTTGTGGGGATAGTTTGTCATGCAGTGAGTGTTTTGTGTCTGTGCAAGCCTTTCTGCTCTGAGCTGAGATGTTTATAGATGAACAAAGCTTTTTTTTTTTAAGGAGGCTCATCAGTGGAATTTTCCACTGCATCGCGTGGCTTTTTAAAGAGATTTTTGGAGTCTTTTTTACTGAGAACTGAGGCTTCAAATTGTTAAGAATGCTGGAAAATGTCGTTTTGCAAACAGCATGAGGAATCTGCTGTTTTCTCCACCTGAACAGATGGTTGTGATCTCCCCATTTAAGAGCACAATATCCTGACAGGAAGTGGAGCTCACTAGTCTCTAACTGTTGTGGCATTAATGTCTGCTAAATGTTTGCACACCTAGCACATGTCTGTTTTACTCAGGCACATGCCCAGTATACTTTAATGCACTAATTCAATCATTATGAGTTGAAACAGGCGTCTGAAAGCTGCAAATATCCGCAGCTTTGCCTCGCTGTCAGCACAGCTGCAGTCTTAGAAAGAGAGCTTACCTTGGCCTCCTGCCAAAATTTCATTCATCCCGGTGTTTTCAAACATTTGTGCAGAAGCTTCCTCATTATTGTGTTTACTGTGGCTTTAGTCTTTGTTAAAACTATTTGCATTCGTGTGATTCCACAGGCTTGTTCTTCATCGTGCCGTGCACTGACAGCTTTATTAACGTGGACATGCGCACCATCACCTTCGACATTCCACCACAAGAGGTATGACACACACGGTTTCTTTTTTATTAAAGATACTTTGACATTTTCACAGAAATTCAGTAGACAAATTCGACACGTACTCAACCTGCTTTTAACACTTCTTACCCTTTAATTCACAGTTCTTATTTTGACTCACCTTTGTTGATTTATTTATTTTTTTTACCTGTTTTTAGGTTTTGACCAAAGACTCAGTGACAGTGAGTGTAGATGGTGTGGTCTACTACCGGGTCCAGAATGCAACTCTGGCTGTGGCTAACATCACCAATGCAGACGCTGCTACGCGGTTGCTAGCTCAGACCACCCTCAGGAACGTCCTGGGTACCAAGAACCTTGCTGAGATCCTGTCTGACCGTGAGGAAATTGCACACAGCATGCAGGTAGAGAACATAAGCCACTGCTGACATTGGTAGTTAGGTCACTAAGGCCTACAGGTTCAAGCTCACAAAAGTGCACTGTAAGTCAATCTTCCATTGTGTTTATGGTCACACTCAGTTAAGTGTAGGCAGCAATGACTAACCAGTAATGAGAGCACATAATAAAGCACCACAAAAGACTCAACATGAGTTTGTATGCAAGCACACGCTCCAGTAAAGAGAGACAGACATCAGAGTGATAAAGTGCAGGTCAGAGGTCCGGTACCAATTACTGAAATAACAACTGACAGTGTTGATTGCATGTTGTTGTAAGGAGGCTCAGCGTTTCGGTTTGTCTGCGTTGCGATATATGGCTGGCAGCCAACATCCATATCGCTAGCTGTTGTCCAGAGCTCTCAGTGTGAGTTACTTCAGTGAAACTAATGCCTGCATCCTGGTTTCATGAAACTGCCTTCTCTTTTCTGATAGAGGGCTTGTTCATTGCCTTGTTATCTAGGACAAGCATATAGATCTTGATGAGTTCTTTCGGCCTTTTCCCTTCTGCGGTTGCCACAGCGAAGCCAATTCTCATATTTGATGTGGCAGGAGTTTTTCCGTTGGATGCCCTAGATCAGGGGTACTCACACATTTTCAGCATTTCAAAATGATCCACCTACTATAAAATTGCAAAATTTATATTTTCTAAATATATTGACATTTATATGAACTGTATTTGTTAGTGTACCTTACATAACTGAATGAACCCACATTGCTCAACGCAACTACCGTAATTCCCGGACTATAGAGCGCACCTGAATATAAGCCTCACCCAGTACATTTTAAAGGAAAACCTATTTTGTACATACATAAGCCGCACCTGTCTATAAGCTGCACGTACGCACATTGAAACATGAGATATTTACAAAGAAAGACGGTACACAGAAAGAGTTTTCAAAGTTTTAATGATCTACTTTAGTTTTTCTTTCCAAACAGTGCCTGTGACGCGGTAGTACACTCAGCACTAACAGGGCTGGTAAAAAAAAACAAAAAAAACATACCGGTAAAAGTCACATGGCGGTAACAGCAAAACATGGTGGAAAAACACACCACCAACACGGCTGGTTAAAAAAAAAACCATACCGGTATAAGTCACGCGGCAGTAACAGCAACAAGACGGTAGAAACACACTGCGATCAAGCCAGCCGCAATTCGCTTCTTCCTCGTCAAGTGAGCCGCTGGTGAATTACATGCGCGTGATTTATCTCACAGTATTACGGTAGACAGCTCTTGTATCTGTTGCGGCTTAGTACACTTAGTACTAAAGTATACACAGTACTAAACCCATACAAGCCAGTTCCACGGGGTTTTTACTGGAAAAATTAAGAGAAAACGTCTTTTAAATTATTTCGGGATGTACTTTTATATATAAAGGAAAACAGAGCGTATCTTATCATCACATTATCGAACCGGATTGGCTCGATAACGCGACATAATCTAATCCCGTACCAAGTAGAATTAAAACTCATTTAATCGTCTCAATGTGTTTCTGTCGCAGCTCACTTGACGGGGAAGAAGCGAATCACGGCTGGCTTGATCGCAGTACTAACAGGGCTCGTTTTTAAAAAAAAAAAAAAACATGCCGGTAAAAGTCAGTGAGAGCCGTCTGCATCTTCCTCCTGTGCACTGAAACCATGGAAGTCTTCCTCTTCAGCGTCAGATATTCTTCGTCACACACACTCTGTCTCTTTCGTTGTCGCTGTCATTGTCACTTTCATCCTGAGGCAAATTCACTCCTGAGCTTGTGCTGTCCTCTCCATCATCGGGAAGATGCTAGGCGATATCCAATGGTAGAGCAGCTACCAGTTTGTTTCCGTTCGGTGAATTCTGGGAGCTGCAGCGCGTACTATGATTTTTTCCGCATTCCATGTATTTTTTCCTTTTGTATCCTGAAATTTCTTTCGTAACTAGAGCTAATATTTTCCCTTTGAGGCGTTTCCTAACCTGAACGTTTTGTAAGTAGAGGTACCACTGTACACTTACAAGACACAAGCATCAACAATTTAACCCGAACAAAACAAAGGCTAACACCTTGAGTTTTCTTTTAAATTTAACTGCACAACATTAAGTGCACACACAGGCAGCGTGATCACCACCGACACACACACAATGTCTGCTTAAGCAAATCAGAGGCAGAGTCTGCACTCAATACACAACCACATCGAGAAGGAGGGAGAGAAAGAATAACATGTGACTTGTCGACTCCAAATTTAAGTCGACTTGTGCTACGGGAGTCGACTAGTCGACGTTTCTATTAATGCCCTAGTGTGTGTGTGTGTGTGTCTCTCTCTCTCTCTCTCTCTATCTATTTATATATATATATATATATATATAGGTCATCTGGGCAGTAACTGCTGACACCAGCCTCAATCAAGCACACTGATCCTCAGTCATGGTGGAACGGTACTTGGACTTACCGTATTTCCCGCACCATAAGGTTCACTTAAAAGCCTGTCATTTTCTCACTTATTGTCGCTGCGCCTTTTAGCCTGGTGCCTTGTGTGTCAGAGTTCTAAAATCTCTAAAAATGTTATTTTGATGATTAAATTTTTTTTTTTTTTGTGACTGTCCGACCATTTCCTGCCGACATAGCGATGTAAGAAGACTGGGCTGTTTATGTTTTAGTTTTTGTTGTTTAATTGGAAACTGAATCTTTGCATCACTGTGATCACTGTGGACATTGCCATTACAGTATTTACTTATCTAAATGAAGTAAACACTAGTCCACATTTTCCCACTCATACAAATGCAGTGTTTTATTTTTCATTGATCATCTAGATTGTGTCGGTCTAATCTGAGTTTATAATGAATCCAAATTGTTTCCACACTAATTTAACGCTAAAGTATTTGTGTAAACCTGACTTACTGCATGTCACAGATGATGGATTAACAGTAATTCTTCATCATTTTATTATTTCATCTTCAGCGACAATATAAAGTTACACAAACACTGAACATTAATGCGGACTAAAACCAAACATTTAGATTGGACAGGTGCTAAAGTTTTGCTATAATCTGACTGAAATGAACAGTAATTCAACAAATCCATTGGTTATTGCAACGCCTATGTGCAAAGCACTGTAATTAACTTGGTAATTTAAAATGAGTGACAGCTGAGTTTTGGCGGCAGTCATGTTTTAGTTAAGACAATTTCTACGATCCTGCTTGACTGTATGATAACTGAAGATTGATCACAGTCTAACATTGTGAGATGACAGTCGTATACATTAGAATTTCCGCGCTCATGATGATCTCAAGGGACGGTTCATCAAAGGTTGAGAGCCACTGTGCAAAATCATACAAAACTCGGTTAATCTCGTCATATAAACCATCCTCACAAACGGATCAAATTCTGGAACTGAAAACTCACAGAAATCAGCTACTAACCAGAGCTCTGAGCTAATTTTATGAACAGGTGATGCCATCCATACAGTCGTTAAATTGTTTTGTGCCTGATGGCCGTTATCACACAAAATGAGCTCATTCACAGTAATTTGAAGAGCAGTAAGAGACGGAAACGTTGAACATCTGAGCCCTTAAAATGGACATAAGGCATTGTGTTGCAAACAGACTGTGTAGTCAGAGTAAAAATAGATGTAGAGAGTAAGGGAATCCAACAGAAAACAGAACGGAGGATTAAACTGCCACCTTGCTTAGAGGCAGGTTTGCCAACTGCATAATGCAACTGTCACCTGAACTGTGTGTGTCAGTGTCAGACTAACAAACGGTACTTTAATGTGCATCTGTAAGCAAACCTCAGCTAAACCCAGGTCCATTTAGGACACAGCTGCTGTTTGGCCTTTGAATTCAATAAATTATTCACACATTAAACTTTTGCTTGCGTTTTATGCTGAGCTACTGTAAATGATTAAATATTTATGCAGACATGCCTGTGTTAGGTTTGCCAATAATCAGTAAGGAGTTTGATAATGTTCTGTTTGTTGACAGTGACTGTTTAATTTGATTTAAAAGGTGTTAAAGGCTGGGCACCGACTGTCAGGCCTATTCTGAGACTGATTTGGATGTGACAACTCATTGGCTCAGCTGGATCCAGTCTGTTCCAGTCAGATTGTACAGTTGGAGATAAAACCATGTAGTGTGAGGTGTGTTGAGACTCTGGTCTTAAGATCTGGGCATTAACAGTCATTCTCACAAAGATTTGTTTTGAACCTTTTAAATACACAGGCTGTCCAAAAAACTTACCACCTGGATTTAACTGAGCAAATAGTTACTCAGTGATTTATGTTTCAGCTCTTTAACCCTTTAACTGATGCAGTGAGGAGCTTCTCACTTTTTAAACAACTGCCGATTTTTGTAGGGAGCGAAAAGATTGGACTGTGTCAGTGGGGAAAGGTCATGTGGTCACACATACAAATCTGGTTAGCAGTACTACGAACTATAGTGTGTGCAGTGTGGTGTGTTGGCTTACATGCGTTTCTTCCAGATGTAGTATGTTAAATGTCTTTCTGTTGACACTAGTTTCATCCAATATTGGCAAAGTCAACACAATCTGGCCCAATAGCAGCAGATAATTAATTGTGGGTTGTTTTTTTTTTGCATGAAGTACATTTTAAATGACATTCTTAAGGATGCTAATGGTACGTGTGTGGAAAACTTCTCATAGTCTTGTCAAAATGTAAATACCGATAATTTACAGTAAAGGGGTAAGCATTGAAGGTGAAAAAAGATTGTTTTACCCAGAACAGAAAAACAAAGTAGGGATCTTTTCTGCAGCAGTTAAAAGTAAATGAAGCTTTGAAAGTTGATGCGAACAATCCCGTCACATACTCTGTTTGTATAAAAGCAGTCTGTTAGAACAGAAGCATTATTTGGGAAGCACAGATCTGTGGGAAGGAGGATAATGCTGTCATAATGGGGATATAAAGGCAATTAAAGGCATTAAAATTGCTAACAGTGAAGCTCTGTAACTTGACAGGAAGTGGTCTGTTTCTGAGAACACAACACCATGCACTGAGCGTAAGGCTATTACTGCTGCAAAATGTGGCCCTATCCATGTGTCAAAACTGGTCAAATTTTACTGAACAAAAAGGTTTATTTTTTTACTTTTGTTTTCCACATTTATTTCAGAGGACGTTGATGAGACTTCCATTATCATTGTTTGAAGGCCTCACAGTCCTCTCACAGGCTGTGAGAGCCGTTGTAGAGGTGTAATGTAGTGACTGACCTGCAAAGTGACTGTGATTCCTGTGTGCCTCACTGACAGCACTCATCAAATCAATAAAGGCAAATGGTGACAGTTCCAGACACCCTTAGCAGTGAGAGGGCGCTGGCTCACCAGATTGATTTGAGTTTTCACAGCAGGCTGCTTTGTCGGATGTGATTCAATGCAACAGGAACACAGCACTGTGATGAACACAGCAACTGTAGAACGGTGACCGTAAAACATCTGTGTTAAGCATCAGTTTTATAAGAGTAAGTGCAATATGCTCAAAATGCCGGTGGAGAGGACTAAACAATGCATGAAAGGGGTTAAAATGGCTGCAGCACTGAGACTTGGCTGCTCCAGTCAGAGGTTTTAGAACTGAAAGTGGTGTGTGTTAACTTTTTTGAGCATGTGTTGTTTCCCACACTTTCATTAATATCATTTTTAGCCTGAAACTCTTTGGGGTAAATTGTAATTCCTTGCATTCAAAGTAGAATGCACAGCTTCATCTGGTGGACAACTCTGAAACTACAAGATGAAGAGACTTTTTCCTTTTGTTATTAAAATCCCTTGAATCTGTGATGAATAGAAGGTAGTGCATGCAGTGATATGTAGTAGTTGAATTGAAGCCTCAGGACTTGTCTAAAGCAGGGAGATCAGCTGAGATTAGGTGAGTGGTGTTGTGACCATCCAGCTTGTTTGTGAGCAGCAGGAATTGATGTAACACAGGCTGATCTCTGGTCTCTCCATCCTCAGTCCACTCTGGATGATGCTACAGACGACTGGGGGATCAAAGTGGAGCGTGTGGAGATCAAAGATGTTAAGCTTCCCCTTCAGCTCCAGAGAGCCATGGCCGCTGAGGCTGAGGCCAGCCGTGAGGCCAGAGCCAAGGTAAGGTGCTCTGCCTCTATAAGATTCAGAGTACAGGATATTCTCCATTATTAAAAGGCCTGGGCACACAATTAATATAGCACCAAATATAAAGAGTTTCTAAACTAACTATACCCCCTTGAGGGCGAGCATTGCATTGTTGTGCTCTGCAAGGGAGGGTTTCATAGCTTTACTTAAGCTATGAAAACTTTACTACATAGGACATTACAACAAAAAAAATTCAATTGAACAGAAAAAAATGTTCAGTTGTGCTGTTTTCCTACTGTGCTTTGTGCAAAAAGCCAAGCAATTCGACTTTTCTTGGTCTTAGGTGTATATAGTATAAAGTTAAAGGGGACTTTCTTATTCTATCCTTTTTTTGTTGTCTATTGTGAGCTCTAGCATCTCTATATTTATGTACACAGCTCAGGATTTTCTGAATAGTGAATGAAGAGGTCACCTTTGTATAATGACCAAATTATGATGGTCATTATACAAAAACGAACACTGTGCTTAGAATTTCTGTCATTTGTTTTTGCAGCAGTAATATTGTAACAATGTGGGAAAGCTTGATTTGTTTTACGGAGTAGAAAAGAGGCCTTTAAACTTTCTACAGGTTGTCTAATCTGTGTATGGTCAGTCTGACATGTAATTTCATTTTACAGTCTTAAAGGTTTGTTTAATAAAGCAACAATCAAACTGGTTTTGAGGTTTTGAATTGAATATACCTTTTTTTCGTCACACACACAGCGTAATACAAAGAGTAGGAAAAAAAAGAACAGATGCACACCAAATTGAATTCTTGCACAACATGGACCACATAGACATGATTGAAGTCCCACAGGTGATAACGATAATGAGGGGCCATTAATCAATCAATCAATCAATCAACCATTAATGCGTCCTTCGGAGAGAAACGGCAGTGAAAAAGTCCGCAGCCACCATTAGCATAGTGCTCACTGCTGCTAACCGCTAACAGATGAAACATGACCGTTTAAAACACTACAAACACAGATCACCGCAAATCACTCACTCACACGCATCTCCAGTCCCCCCCTCTTCTCCTCCTCCCTTGATCCGCTCTCCCCAGTGGAAAACCAACCATAAAACGACAAGAGAAAAAGAGTCTGGTGTGTCCAGTAGTCGCACAGCTAGTACAGCTAGCACACCGGGTGCAGTTCCATAGCTGTTTTCTAGGGGCTGTTTAGAAGTCCTAGACCACCATGACCCCTATATTCTGCATCTGGTTATTGACTTTCAAACCATGATCACAATGTTCCTCTGATATATTTTTACAGTGAGCTGCTATAGCTAGAGTTTTCAGAAAGAACTGCGAGGACAAACAGTGAGTCAGTTTAACCATTTCCTGTTTGCATCCTGTAGAACAACAGAAATGACCACAAGCTGCTTCCTCTCTCACCAAAAGGAAGAAAATAACGAGTGCAAACATTATCTCTCACTCTGAGTGTTTGCCTTGTTCCCCAGAAATCATCTGCCTAAATGCTTGGATTAAATTCCAACTTGTTCAGATGTGAGTCTCTGCTCACCTCATTCTGTGTTTACATTTCTATGTTTTCACAGAAGGGATCAGCAAACAGAGTGAAGACAAACAACCCTGAATCAAATGTCATTTATGTGATGAGAGAGCACAGATTAAAATGGGCTGTAAAAAACCACAATGTTTACAGAATGGATTAAAGGTGACAGACCAGACCGATAAGCGTCTTTACATTTAATTTTATTTATGAACCAAGAAAAATTTAGATCAGGGTGGGGCAGATAACAAACTCAAACCTCTTACTTGTAGCATCAAAACCCAGCATTGTGTGTGGGCATAATTCAATGCTGCATAATGAGCGGGTTGCAAAAAACAAGCAGTTCTCTTTTTTTTTTTTACATCTGAATATCTTTGTTGGATTTCACAGACTCTGTCGTGGATTTTCATTCATTCATGATGTATTTGAGTTGGTGAAATAATTGTCCTCCCAGCTTTTAGTTATAGTAGCTCTGCATCCTAATTTGTGCAAAAAAGCAGCACCTGAATGTATATTAACCTAACCTACTTATGCCACAAAGCTTTTTCGAGCCCTTAAATAGGCTTCAATTTGAATCTGTTGATATTTGGTCTGAGTCTAGATGATATTTCACATTTGTTATAATGACCCAAAGCTTCTGAATGACCTGCCTGAATAAATTGTTGGGTCCATGGGGTACTGATAAGTTGGAGTGGTGGAATAGTGTCTTTAAGGGAGGACTCTGTTTTGGAACAATGAAAGCCCTCTGTCTGCTCATCCTGTTTTGTCGTGTTTACGTCTACAGGTCATTGCTGCAGAGGGAGAGATGAACGCCTCCCGTGCTCTGAAGGAGGCGTCCCTCGTGATCGCAGAATCTCCATCAGCCCTTCAGCTGCGTTACCTCCAGACCCTCAACACCATCGCTGCCGAGAAGAACTCCACCATCATTTTCCCACTGCCGCTGGACATGATGCAGGCCTTCATCAAACAATGAGAAGGGCGAGTGTGGAAACGCATCATAACCTGTTTCACTGCATACAGTGTGCACCAGTAACACACACATATTTAGACATTGATCTTTATGCATGTTGCATCATAAAATGAGTGACGACACATCTCTTATCAAATCTTAAAATTGACACGAGGGATGCAATGGGACATCTACCAACCAAGCGTGCATCTAGCGGTTCAATATGAGCATTGACTGCTCATTTATATCAGTGCTTTGCAAGACTGACTTGTGGAATTCTATCATCGTTGGTTGCAGTCGAACACAACCCGGTTGTGTGCAAAGCTGACCAGGGTCCCAGCTGTGCTCTGCATCCAGCCCATTTGACTTAAACAAAACTCAGAACAGGGCTCTCTGATAGAGACCTCTTCTGATTGTCACTGGGCTCTGAGCCTCTCTGTGTCCAACCGTACTGTGAACTGCGACTCAAGAACCGCAATACTGCCGAACCTTGGATAACATGTACTCTTGCATTCCTAATCAACAGTCACACTTAAATTTAACAGTCACTCTGAACAAATCCTGAAGCCGAAATTGTCCAAAATTTGTTGACATTTTGAGTCTCTGTGAGAGGCAGTACCTCCACATCTACTCCCAGCCTAATATATGAAAAGCAAAATAACTGATCACAAGTCAGTGCTTCTCTATATTAAATGTTCTGTAAGTACCAGACTAGAAGAATCAGTCTTGGTGTTTGTGTTTTCCTGAGTTAATTGGATTGTGCAGCCAATCAGAGAGCTCTATGCCGAGCCAAAGCTCGTGCTGAATCTACTCTGTTCAGTTTGTATGTTTACTCAGCACTGACCAAAACAGGCGCTCACTGGACTAAGCCATAGTGCAGCAGCTTATTTAGCTTTTAACCTCAACTCTCAGTTTTTAATTCTATTTAGGCCCAAAACCTCCCATCATCTGTTCCAAACAAGTGCCTGTTGGATACGTGGCCTCAGTGGAGATTATATGAACATGAGATGAGAACAAGGATCCAAGCCCAGATTACTTTTAACAAGCATTAGTATTAGTACCCACTGAGTGTTTTATCAATGTTTGCTCTGTTGTTTAGTGACATGGGGATGGCTTCCTAACCTGGTTTATATCTATGGGCCTTAAGACACCATGATGCATCACTCGTATACCTCTGAATATCTTTAGGTCATTGCAGACACTGCCGTCATTTTATATCCATTATGTCTATGTGCCATTATAGTTCAAGCTCTGCCCTGAGTGGTTAACCCCATGGTGTCTTTCTGCTACCGCATGTTTCCCTTTAAATGTTTGTCATAGCCCTGAAGCCTCAAATATTAAAGCATGATTTAGCTGGATGACTTTTGGGAGATTGAACCAAACGGCTGCTGTAGATGTGTTGTTGTATATGTAGATGCGGTGCGCTGATCAGTGTGGAGAGAGGGGAAGTGGCAGGAGCTGCTGGTTTTGCACTCCCATCAAAACATTCGCGAGTCTTCGTTAAACATTAGGTCTGAGTTGCATTTTCCATGAAAATTAAGCTAGTATTAAACATTGAAATATGTGCCAAAATTGCCTCAGAATCTAAAGGCTTGTAGTTTTTAGTGTACCACACTGAATTAACAACATTCTGAAAGATGTTCTTGGCATTGCCATTCTTGTGAACACAATTTTTTAAGCTTTAATCAACTGTATTGATACAACCATATGGAATCGAGAGTGTGCCAATATAAGCAAACAGACCTTAAAAGAATAAATAAAACAAACAGAAGAACAAGTGCTAAAACAGACTCGGCCATGTACATTTAGATGAGGCGTTCTCTTTTTGACAACTGAAGCAGCTCCACCCACTTCGCAGCAGCTGAAGCTGCATAATTGTGAACAGTTGTGGAACTAGCCCCTGCCAGAGGAATGCACCAGTGTTAAAATAACTCTTTAGGATCTATCAAGTAGGCGTAGGCATACCCAAACAATACATGGTACACCAACACACACTGTCCCTCTCTCACTGCCTTTGGTTTTTGTTACTTGTCATTGTGGCTGGATTTATTTGTTGTTTATTCAAGGGTGACAACGTTCTTGACAGCCTGCCTCTCATTGTACAGCTCCATGTTCCTTCAAGTATAGTGGCAGCTGCTGCTGTCGTATGTTACAAGTTGGTTTTTTGTCACCTCAATGGACTGTGAGTGAAACAAATCTTTTAGCCTTAAGCCAGTCTAAACTCTCATTTCTATGCAGCTTCTTGAAAGAACAAAACTCTTTAAACCGTATTTTATCACATATACTAACAAGGCTAATTGTTAAATGTCTTTGTATTAATCTATATGTGAAAACTAATATGTCGACGTTCACTTTTTCCTCCTTTTTGACATGTAAATGTCAGGTATGTTCAAATGTAATGTCGGTGGTTTATATCTTTGGTTTATATCTTTATATTCTTTGGTTTATATCTAATATGCAAGTGTTAATAAATATATATATATATACACACACACACACACATAATCTGTATGAACATGATTGGATTTATTGCAGTTTGGTTTAATACTTTGTGGCTCCAGTTAGTCACCTGTAGTTTATAAAATAGAGACTGAGTTACTGAGTCTGTTTACATGAGTGCAAAAATCTGTGAACGGAGTAATCAGTTGATTGGAATAATCAGATCTGTCGTGCATATATATACACGTCGGAGCCCAGTTCTAGATGTTTCACACCATTATTGGATTTGTTTTGAAGTTGATACATGGATAACATCCGTTTGTTCTCTTCGACTCACTATTATTACTATTACTCCCAGTAATAGTTTTGTAAATTAGATCAATGTTGTTATAATTTGTCTGTCATAAGCTCATGCAAATCAGATTATTTTGCTACAGTTGCTGATGATATACATGTTCATTAAATGAAAATGTCAACAGAAAGCCATTGTGATGTCTCAGAAATTCACATTCTGTCTGCAATTTAACAAGAGAAACACTCGTAGAGCCTTTGCCTGAAATGGACAGCTAATGCCTTTGAGAAAATCTAAAATAAAGTTCTATATTTAAGCTTTTCTTTGAAGAAATCTTAAAAACTGGAAAGGTTTTTCTTGTTTGGTTGAGGGAAGAATATTGTTTTATGTTTTGTTTATACAGTTGGCTAATGTTTGATATGATTTTATTCCGACATCTTCATATATAGAAAATAAAAGACAGTATCAACAATTATTTTATATTGGCTTCTGCCACCCCCCAACTCCCCACCACCCCCATTTCAGATTCAAATACACACAGTACATGGTTGTGTTTTCACGTGGGATTTTATTGAACTGGAAGCAGGCACAAGGAAACCTCAGAAAGTGTTAAACTAGTTCAGAAAGCAGCAAAGCGTCAGTTTCCTGTAAAATGCTGGACGCAGCAGCATCCCTCAGGCATTCTGCATCTGTGGCATCTTTAAAATAATAAATAAAACGGTGATGGTGCACACACTTTCTAAAAGCACCATTAAACCAGAACAGTAACAAAAGCAGCTTAATGAAAGTGAAGGAACAGCTGTTAAGGCATTAGTCGTATTGCTGGGCTAGTGTGTGTTCTTGGCAGTGAGTGGTGGTTTCGACAGGCCAAGGCTCCACACACTCTAGATTTACCTCCATCTTTTTTCACTAGTGAACAGGATTTATTGTCAAAATATAAAAACAAAGATGACTGGCTTGAGTAAACATCAGAGTAGACTGTTTAGTGCAAAACCTACATGAAGCTCGTGTTTCTTTGGGCCTCTTATTAAAAGGTCATCGTGAAGTAAAACGTGGCTTCTCTGACTTGTACCTGTTAAAACACTAAAGGAAAAAAAGTTAAAACAAAAAAAAAAAACAGATTGGCAGTTGGAAAAGTCTAATTGGAGCTCAGTTCTCGCAGCAGAGCGGTGGGGTCAAAGGTCAGGGCTGATAGAGCTGGGTGTGGATTGAGGGTGGGACGGGCTCGTGGGGCGTCGCTCACACTGACAGCTCCGCCATGGCCCGCTCCAGGGGGTCGCTGCTCCAGTAATCGTCGTCCCAGCCCAGGAACCAGCCAGTGAACGTGGGCGGCTCGAAGCCCTGCTTGATTTTGACGATGGGCGTCCGACGGTCTCTGTTGGCCGGGTCGGTCTCGATGTAACGGAGTGCTAGAGGATGAGAGGAGACGTCAGCAGTGGACAAAGAAGAAACAACACGTGTGTATCAACCATGTTAACTTTCAACTGACTTGTTTTCTAATTCAAAGCATTTCAGCTTTTCCTTCAACTTGTATTTTATTTGTATTATTTCTAAGATCTAATGTTTAAAACTACCTAAAATTAGCATTATGTTTAGAGTAAATAGCTGTGAAATTCTACCAAAGATGTCATTGTACTGAATCAGACATTAACTCAATTTATTGACACTGTGTGACCACTAGAGGAAGCTGTAAGTAAAAAGTAGAACCACTGTTGTCTCGAAATGAAAAGAAAGGAGTTTGATGTTGAATTGTCAGTGTCTCTTCTACATGTGAGTTTGATTTTGAGTCTTACAAAGGTAAGTTATTGTGGGATGTTATCTTTACTAAGTTGCTGTATAACTTCATTGGTTGGCCGGTGGATCTCGGGGCCCCACACCCAGCAGTAAAGGAGTGATGCTAGAAATCATGGGGGCAGTGGGGTTGGGCGGTCATACTTTCAGTTGCAGAATTGCCCCGATGAGGATGTGTGCGTGCGTGTGTGAAAGGGGCTCGTCCTGTAAATGCTCAGACATACTTGCCACAGCACTGCAGATGATTTTTGACGGGCACATGAACCCAGAAAGCCTCGTCATCTATTTAGTGATGAGCATGAATGGGTGAATGAGATTCCCAGTGTCCCTACTTGCTCTCAAACAAGTTGGGACACTACTAGTAGTTTGTCTACTGATGCCGCAAAGCGAGCCTTAAGGCTGAAAACAACCACCAAGGCTAAATAGCTAGAATGAAGACCAGAGGTATGTCAACCGCGATCTACCAGTCAATCGCACATGTATTGTGGGTAGATGGCATGGCGTTTACAATTCCGCCATCAACCCATCATCATGAAGTGAATGGAAATTTGTCACTTGATTGACGGTCGGTCTGACCAATCAATGAACATGCGCGCAACCGCATGTAATAGCAAGGCAGTGAATTGACCCGTACGTGGCCTCGGGTAGATGACACATAAAAACGGACTAATCATTGTCAGTTCCTTTTGATTCTCTGTTGGTGTTTCACAGAAAAATATTGGTATGTCGGAGGGAAATAGTCCGACAGTCAATAAAGCGGAGCGTTTACTAAAATTGCACAACATTTTTACAGACTTAAGAACTCGGTGCACACATACGGCGCACTTTAAAAGGCACACAGTTGATTATTGAGAAAATCACAGGCTTTTACGTGAAGCTTATGGTGGGAAATAGGTCAGTCCCAGTGAAGTTCCACCAGGACTGAGGATCATGTTGAAGTGTGGTTGAGGCTGGTGTCAGCAGATACTGTCCGGATGATGCATCAGATTATATATATTATTATATAAATATTATATGATGCATCCCTGGCTGGTTCCATTCAGTGTAAGTCATCTGGGACAGAGTTAGGTAATGACAAAATTGTACATAGTTGCATCGAGCAATATGGGTTCACGCAGTTATACAAAGTACACTAACATGTACATATAAATAGTCAATATATTTATAAATAAATATATACTTGCCGATTTTATAGTAGGTAGATCTTTTTAACTTAGTCATTTTGAAAGTAGCTCACATGCTGAAAGTGTGAGCAGTGTGAAAGTGTGAAACTTTTATTTTGAGCAACTGTCAAAATAAGTGAGTTTAATTTGATGACGAAAACTTGATGATAGCATAATAGATGTGTGTGGTCAATGAAAGCATATATTATTTTCAAATGATACAGTATGTGGATACATTTGGTGGGTTTGGCCCATGGAGTGTCTTCTGGTACCACATTGCCCCCTGCTGGTCAGTTTAAGCTACAACAACTATGCCGTAGTTGTGTTTTGGTTTTTTTTCTCTGATGCTGATGGACCTTCCCTTTGCATGAGGTCAGTATCTTCTGCAAGTTGTGATCATGTCTGAATGCTGATGAACTTTCAACCTGACCGACCGTTTTCTGTGGTTTTTCTTACCAGACGCCATGGCCTCAGTCTTCTCCTCCTCCTGGGCCTCGTTACCGATCCACACAAACACCTACAAACACAACACATGCACTGAAACCTTCAGTCTCTGCTCTGCAGCCCAGGGCGTCTTGGTGGTGTGTGTACCTGCTCCCAGGTGTCCAGGATCATCACGTCATCGGTGGCCAGGTCATCCTGGGTCATCTCTCCGGGAACCTCCTCGATCTGAAGCCAGGACCAGAGGCAGTTAGGTTTACATTAGGTTTACGTCATGCATTTGGATCTAAAGGCTCTGTTCAAAGGCACAGACTCCAGTGGATCGAAACACAACCCAGGGTTTCACTGTTTGTTCCTTTCATGGTTCAATAATTAAAAAAAAAAATATTGTGGCTTTTTTTACATTGTTTTTGTTGGCTAAAAACATTTTTTCAGTCTTTCATGACTTGTTTTGTTGAATTTCCGACACATTGGTTTTCACTACACTTATCAAAACACTTCAGACAGGTTTGTTTCTGACGTCATTCTCACACTGTTTTATCCTGTTTTTTCTTCAACATTGTTTTAAATTTTATATACAGTTTTTGTCTTCATTCGTCTTTTCAAACATGTTCCTCTTTTTTCATTGTGTTTTTTGTTTTCACCTGATTTCATTTGTTACACCTTTTTATGCTGAACTTATTTCATCTAAGGTAGGGGTCGGCAGCCTGTGGCTCTGGGCTCTTAACACCCTCGTAGTGGCTCCCTGGAGCATTTTTAAAAATATACGAAAATGAAAGAATATGAGGGGTTAGGTTTAGGGTTAGTGTTAATTTTTGTTTAATATGGTTT
>JAPTHA010000005.1:35982754-36015199 GCA_029814585.1 Gymnapogon annona | reverse complement strand
CTATCTATCTATCTATCTATCTATCTATCTATCTATCTATCTATCTATCTATCAATCTATCTATCTATCTATCTATCAGTGGTGGGCTGTGCATTTTGGACTTGGGCCTGCAGTGATGTCCTACCCGACTTATTCCACCTCTTAAAACCATAATTCTGATCCATGGCTCTACACATGATGCATTTAGACCAAAACACATACAACTGCATCGCCTGAACAGAAAGTCAAGTATAAAAATATACAGAACAATGCAAAAGGAGAAATATTTCGTTTAAAAATGTTGCTGCAGATTAATATGACCTTCAGTACAATCTACAAATAACTCTTGTCAGTTCTCCTCATTTCTGTCTATCATTCATATTTTTTCACCTGAATTTAAATGTGTATTAAGCAAGTAATAAACTATTGTTCAGCATCACCTAACTACACCCATGTCCAACATCAACATCATTCAGCAGTTACTCTGTTAATCAAGAGTACCAAGCACAGGATGTTTACAACAGAACAGTCTTTACAGTAATCATCAGACATGTCCACTAAACCTACAGACAGATGAAGAAGATGGAAAAATCTAAATAAAATATCCTAATGAAGTATTGTTTTGCTGCTGGTGGAATGTGACCAAATACTGCACTTAGGTGAAAATTTCAGACACTTTTCTTGACTATTTTTATTTTTTTGCAGACCTTTGCTTTCACGTTTCAGAGACAAGTATTCATTTTTTTTAACCTCACAAATCTTCAGCAATAAAATCCATCCTAAATCATCGATGGTGATTATATTACTGCACACTGACTACTTCCAACTTTTAATTTTTGAAGTGCAGTTTACAAAAAAAACAACATAATTTTGACTTGTATTGTAGTTCATTTTCACAGTGTGCATCAGTACTTGTACACATACGTCATCTGTACGGTTCAATGTCTGAACGGGCCTTTGTGTGAAGTCATGATCTCATATGTGAATGTGGAGGAAAATGACGAATCTGTCCCCTGAAGCCTCCGTGTTGTGTTTCTGCCTCAGTGGGAGAATCTGATGCTATTTTCATCTTTGCAAGATTCACGTCTCTTCTCGTGCATGCGCGTACCAGGACATCTTCTGGGCTGTGTGCGCGCATTATAAAAAAACCCTTTCGGTTCACGTGCGGAGGGAGAGCAGAGGGTGGGGAAGAGGTGGCTTGTGGGATGCGAACTGCGAAGTCGCCGGCGGCAACACCGACGGGCAGGGTGACGGAGAGGCGGACGCAGACCAGACGAGTGCAGCGGGGGAAATAGTAACAGGGCTTACGGTGATTTTTTTTGCCTACACGTTCAGGTTTTGCGCAGCTGTGATATTGGAGAATCAGCGGAAGGAAGGAAAAGTTCAGATCCCACGAACCAACGCGTGGGAGTGGGGAAGCAGGATCGTGACTGACTGAGTCAAGCCCCACTGTCTGTCTCGTCATGGCAGGTAATTGAATTAAACTACACACCGCGCACATAAACAGCACAAACACACCGGCGTTTTCACACTGCGAGTTTCCGCGACCATGTCACTGGAGCTAACGGCGCCCAAGTAAACTTAGCCTGTGCTAATGTTAGCCGAGTATCGTCATCCATCTGGCCTGTCTCTACCGGCTAATGCTAACTAGCCTGCTAGCAAATGGTTGCTGTTTACCATTATCACCGGCCTGGGAGCATTTATGCAAGCTAACATTGCCTAGCTAAATATAGCCATCATCGACATTTTAAGTTCACGCAGCAGTAACGACCGTCTCTCAGATTCATAACACCTAAGTTTAAGTTGACGCACACAGCGAGAGACATTGGCCAATATGAAACTAATAGCTGTGAGTCTAGGGTTATCTGACGGTTCACAATTCATTGCACTCATTTCTCAAACATGCCATGACTGGATAGACAAGTAGGGCTAGCTAACGTTAGCTCAACTTTTGACATTGCACACATCCATGCAGGCTAACACGAAAGGCCTGCTGCAGGCTGATGGAACTGCTAAAAATGCAATGCATTTACTATGCTTACCGTTTCAGGCACACATATTGTATATGCACAATTAAACTAAACATTTATTTTCGCGGCTTTATTTAGCGCTAGCAGCTCTTTGGTTTCACCCATAAACTGATTCAAATGAATATTGAATTGGTCAAAAATGCACGTTCAGTAACTCTTGTGCATCCATTTAGATTGTCGGATCTTTATTTGGCAGAAATGGGTCAATAGTTGTATATTTAGACATGCTTGTGGACCATATGGGCGGGGAAATGACAGTGCACATCAATCAGTAGTTGAATTCCTTTTGTGGGGTGATTTTTACATTAGTGCTTCATGTGTGTTTTTCTGAAGAGGATGCAGGATGTCTGACGGATATCTGCAGATTGTTTCCACCAGTTACAGCCCTGGCTCCTTGCTTTTAAACTGTGATTCATGAAACTGTGTGCATGATGACTCAGAAGCGTCCTTGATTTATTTTTTTCCTGCAAAACTGTTGCAGTGTGTTGGATATTTTTTTCAACCAGTTTTCACCAAGTGTTATATAAAATGTGTGGAGCCACAATTTATTGTGCAATGAGTTTGTTGATAGGGAACCTGTTGAGGCTAGTGATGGGTAGTATTATGAAAACAGATTGCATGCTTGTTTTTTTTTAAGTCTGGATTGTATTATGAAACTCAAAATCATGATCAAAATCAATGTCACATCATCACACTAAGTCCAAGCAATGCTCAAGATTTATTTTTTTCTATAGAGAAATTTTCACGTATCAACATAAAACATTGGTTGTGCAACTAGGAAGTCTGATCTGGATTTGTGTGCGATCTTTTTTCTTTGAGGCTAGACATGCAGAAGTCATGTGAAGATGTGTATTCATGTATGACCAAGCAGGGTTTGCAATAGACATGTCTTTGCTGCTGTTCCAACATCATTACAGTGTTTCTGATGTAGAGGGACTGGTGCTGCTGTGGTTGCGCAGCAAAACTCTGAAACCTGACTACCTTCTCTAGCAGGTGTTTATCTCTACCATATAATGCATCACATTGAAAGCCCGTCACAGTTGGCTGACGCATGAAAAAATTAAAAAGCTTGGGAATTTTGCAACTTTGTCAAATTTCAGTTGAATATTTTGTGTCTTCTCAGGACCTGGAGGTGACATGCAGTGGTGCTTCTCTCAGGTGAAAGGAGCAATCGATGATGACGTAGCTGAAGGTATGTTTGCATTGAGTGCAGCTCGTGAACAGGAGAGTTATTTATTTTTCAGTCATAAAGCAAACATTTGTAGTGCACAATCAGGATATGCGCTTCCTACATCATGAACAAAGTAAATGCTTACTGACATTATCTATTCCCAGCATTTTATTTGTTGTGGTAGATGCTGCAGATTTAACTGCGGTGCCTCTTAAAAAAAACTACCAAAAGTGATTTTGATACCGGGTGTCTCTATTTCTAAGTACACAAAAAGTGAATGTGAAATTTCACATTCTGTGTGTTGTGGTTCTCCTTAAATTGACCCGTAGGCATGGTATTTGGATTCAGTTGATTTGTTGACAGATTTTTATAGATGTTTTTTTTATAGAGGTTCTAATGACAGATACAGGACTCTAGTGGGAAGAAGGTGGCATTTACTCAGTAAGTCAATCCCATGGAATGTAAAGGTGCAGGTGTTGATTCTGTAATGCTCATTTAGTGTTATTTGATGGACATGAACAATAACGCATATCTAGTGTACTTTGATTTATGTATGAACCTGAAATATGAAGGAACCAGTTTTACATTTTGAAATAACTGGAAAAAAGTGTGCATGAAGTAAAACAGTGTACGAGAGCTGTAAATGGGTGCAAGAGTCTCCATAGTTTCTTGTTTTTGCGCCTTTTATTTAGGATGATCATTTTACAGACCTTGCAACTATTACCATTGTATTTCTTCATGAAAAGTAGTCAGTTTGTTTCCTGTTAGTGTCTTTTCCATGTCTCCTTACTGTTGTAAGCACAAATTTGACTTCACTCAATTTTTTGGAACTGTATGCTCTGTTGGAGTTGTAATTGTTGTGTATGGTACTGCTAATGCAACACAAACATCGCAGCTGTTGGTGTCTTATGTAATAAAGTGTCCACTAGCGAGCCACATATTACTACAAGAACTGCATTCTGATTGGTGAGTAAGATTAGTGTCTGTATGCTCAGTCCCTGTTGATTAGAAAGTGATCTACACAGCAAATGCGGTGATGAATTTCAGAGAGGACATGTATTCAACTGTACTTCATTATACAAGTGTGGGTTTGAAGACTGATATGACACAGTATTTGAGATTGTAAATGGTAGACTTTACAAAATGCTATACATCACTTGTGCTGCAACATCAACTGCTCTGGCTGTTTGCTGTATCACAGGCCACTTGTGATTAGATCACCCATGATGCATTACGTTAATGTCAGATGTGAACAGAGCCTTGCTGTGTGTTGGTCGATGACTCTTTCAATGTAACAGCTTAGTGAACAAAGAAACATCCCCTAATATAGAGCTATTATTGGATTCTTTCTTATAATCCAACTTAGCGTTAGTCACACATTTTTATACACACTAGTTATTTGTAGAGATGCAGTGTTTAAATGGGAAATGTTTAACTTGAATAAGAGTTATTGGGTAATTTTTTAGCTCAAGCAGCATCTTGTTAGTTTTGTAATTCTTATTTGTTGTACAATACTCGGTGAGATATCCATACCTCAGGGGATGGGTCACATTGAAGAAGATTATAGGCCTTATTTTTTGCAGTGTGTTTTTATACGGTTACTAAATCCTCAATCACTCAAGAAATTAATGAGCACATTAGTTCTGTAGAGCTGTATGTTCATTGTTCTGCTTGTAAGCTGTAAGTGCTCAGAGGTTCTGCAAGTTTTCTACAAAGGAAAAGGAATTGCATCATGTATGTTTAGTGTAGTTTGTTGCATGATTTTGTGTTGTGCACTAATGTGGCACAGCCATTTTAACACATCCCTCCAGTGGAGTGACAGAATAATGGTTGATTTTCATTTGTTTGTATACTTTCTTTTACCATTCTTCCATCATCTGCAGAACCCATGCATAGATTAATAACGAATGCATTTTTGTGCTCCTAATTGCAGCCTTTGAATTAGGCTTCACAGTTATTCTGGGTTTGTGTGTGTCATATCAAGTTATGAATACAGAAGTAAATCTGAAGAAAAAGGCAAATATTAGCAAATGGGGAATATGGGCACACTGTACTTGTGATGAAAGACTGTTTTGTGACATTGACCCTTTTTTATGTTCACACAGTTGTTCGAACAGAGCTGCTGTGCTTAAATTCGCGTATATGCTTGCAGCTATAAAACTCTGGTAGATATGATCTTTGTTTCTAGTCAAATGTGTTCAATTCAGGTGAGGAAACTGTGACTGTCTCTTAGTCTTGTTATTCAGTATTTTATAATGAATGCCCTGATGCCAAACTTCTATTTTAAAAATCTGCAACAAAATACAGTTTTACCTGGTAGGGGTAACATCACGTTTACCAAGGCTTGAACAATACAAGGTAATTTCATAGATCTAGCATTCAGTCTTACTGAATTCTAGCCACAGTCACTTACGTCTTCTTTCTCTTTTACAAATTCTTAAAGTGAGGACATTATGAGCGACACGACAAGATATGGTTCATGTGACAAGGAGTAATAAGATAACTTCCTCTGAATCATGACTTTCCTCCTTTGTGATGGCCAAAGGAAGAGAAATCTAAAGATTACAATTTCATTTATTTTCTAGGATAAAGCTGCTTGTGACAGAACGTCCATGGTCTGTCATGGCCGCTCTTATTTTTACTCACTACAGTAAAATAAAGAGTAAAGAAAAAAAGAAAAAAAAGAGTATTTACCTTGTAAATGTTTTTGTTTTTTTAATGTGAGAGTGTACGTTAATCATCATGTGTTAATACAGCACATAACACAGCACATAAATGTACCAGAGTTAGCCATGTAGGCAAATTTTCACCTGTAGTCCCATTGGCAGGTGGATGGCAGGACAAAAATAGGACATGGGCACAATAACATTCAGTCCATCACACATGACAGACATTAAAGGTCAGTGAATACTACAGTAGAGATATTAGTAAAATGAGAACATACTAAAAGCACATATAGCACCTAGATTAAAAACATTACACTCAGATAACCATCACACAACAAGACACACATATTTCGATATTAATTGCTGTGATGTTAAAACACTTGTGGATTAGATTGACATGTCTGTCCAGGAGCCGCTGTTTCACGGATCTACTAAAAGTTATGGATAGAGGTCAGGTTTCTTATTTCTGTGGGGACCAAATTCTATGAGTGTGCGACTTGACCTGTAAAGGCCAACTGTCCAAATTAAGTTTTGTTTGTAGCTTGCTATGGGCTAGACCTTATAGATCAGGGGTGTTCAAATCTGGTCCTTGAGGGCCGGTGTCTTGCACGTTTTAGACACTTCATCTTCCATCACAACTGGTTCAATGAATTGCCGTATTTTCCACACTGTAAGGCACATCGTATTAAAAGACGCACCTTAATTGAATGTTCTATGTTTAAAAAAAAAATCATACATAAGGCGCAACCGCATTATAAGGCACGGCATATATGATATAATAGATCATGCGGCCAGTGACTGTGTTTGCATAATGCATCCATTAGATGTCGCTATTACAATAATCTAATACATACCAGCATTCTGACAATGTGTTTCTGAAAAAGTCCCACTTTGATCTGCTGGCAAAAGATATTGTGGCGAGCACAGAGTAGAGCTTCAGCTTCTCTCTGCTTACCAGCCCAATCTAGTGTTTTTTTATTTACGTTTAACAGATACCACGATGTAAATAATGGCAGGACAACATCAAACACACTACACTTCTCACTCACTGTACCAACACAACACTTTTCCTAATTGCATAATGCTTTGCAGCACACAGATGGTTCTGCGGTGGCAGGGACTGAACTGTGTGGGCTGCAAAGCATTATGAGGGTTCAGGGTTTTGGGGATAAATGTTGTGATTTAATTTATGGTAACAGTGCTGTTACTGTTTTTGTTGTGTTTTTATAGTTCAGTTGGCCTAGTCAGTTTAGGAGAAGTGTTATGTGTTGGTACCGTGAGTGAGAAGAGTTGTATGTTTGATCATCTCCTGCCATTTTTTTCATAATGGTACGCGCTAAAAGTTCAAATAAAGCTGCCCAGTCGGGCTGGTGTGGTGGCGCCCCCTGACTCCGGCAGCCATAACCACGATAGTCAGGGGCGGACTGCTGTTACTTCGGTGACAGCCCCTGACTATGTGACCACCATATATAAGGTGCATCCTATTATAAGGCGCACTGTCAGTTTTTGAGAAAAGTAAAGGCTTTTAGGTGCGCCTATAGTGCGGAAAATACAGTATCAACTCATAACCAACCTCTGCAGAAACCTGATGACGATGTAATGACGTCTAGGTGTGATGGAAGAGGGGGAACACTTAAAACATGTAGGACACTGGCCCTTGGGGACTGGAATTCGACAGCTGTGTTATAGGTTATTAGATTGGGCAACGATTGCCAAACACGCAGTAGGAACTTTTCGCCTCAACTTTTCACCTGGTGTTTTTGGTTACATCTACCACTATATAGGTGGGGCGTGCATAAGCCATGGGTGATTTTTAATTTTTTACAATTTTATTATTTCTAAAAAATTTGGGCTCTGCACTAGAAACACCTGACAGAGGGAGGGCACCTCTTGGAACGTGTTAAATGGACTAACAAGCTAGAAATGTATGTATTGACTCATGGTTTTTTTTCGTGTGTTTGTTTTAGCATTACTATCTAAATGGCTGTACCCAAATCTTGGCCCCGTCGGCTGAATAAAATTTACACATTGTTTGCAAACTTTACTTGTCACCTGCCTGTGCTTCAGCCTTGACCAGTCTCATCTGCTCAACATTACTACACTGCCAAAGCAGGATAATTACTCAACTGACAATTGCATAATACCCCCATTCTTATCTTTTATTGACATTTAAACTGTTCACGACAAGTTAAAGACCTGAAATCAAAGAAGGATATGTGGGAAAAACGGCAAAAACAAATTACCCAGAAGATGAAAAATAATGTGCATTTATAAGTTTTGCAGAATTTGAAGGGAGGCCTTTTCAGGCAACAAATGTGGCAGCAAGGTAGTTTAAAATTTTTTTAAAGTATTTCAAAGCCAATGTAGTATATTGCTACCTTTGTTTGGGGCTGACGCTATTTATATTATACATTAATGATATTTGTAGAGTATCAAAGGTATTAAAATTGGTGTTGTTTGCTGAAGAGTTCTTTTGGCTTTTTCCCTTCTGGGGTCGCCACAGTGAATCCAATTTGCATATTTGATTTGGCAGGAATTTTTACGTCGGATGCCCTTCCTGGCACGTCCCTTGTATTTATCCGGGCTTGGTACTGGTACAATGAGACATTGAGGTTTGCTGATGATACCAATATTTTCTATTCTGGGGATAACATGAAAGTGTTATTGATTCGAATCACTAAAGGAATCGAACAGATTGAAAATATGGTTTGACAGAAATAACTAAATTATCATTAAATTTAAATAAAACAAGAAAATGTTATTTGGGAACTGCAAAAGTGACATACAACTACAAACACAGATAGATGGGGTGTAGATAGAAAGGGTTCATGAAAATAAATTCCTTGGGGTCATAATAGATGAGAAGGTCAGTTGGAAACCACACATGTAGCATATACAAACCAAACCGTCCAAAAACCTCTCTGTATTAAACAAAGCAAAATGAGTTCTGGATCTAAAATCATTACACATTCTATACTGTTCCATATTTTTACCATACTTAAATTACTGTGTAGAGATTTGGGGAAAAAATTATAAGACAACGGTGAAGTCATTAGTTACTTTACAAAAACAGGCAATAAAGACAATTCATAATGTAGGTCATTTGAATCATACTCATTTTTCTTGCAGTCAAAGTTATTAAAATTCACAGTAAAATTCTAAACGGCACAAATCATGTACAAAGCCCGTAATATTCAACTACTACAAAATATTCAAAACATCTTTAGGTATCGAGAGGGACGTTGTCACTTAAAAGGTAAAGATAATTTTGAAATTAATAAAATCCATACAAATATTTAAAGAGTTTGTATTTCATTCTGTTGTATAAACTATGGAACAGTATGGACGAGGAGTTAAAAAGATGTCATAACACAATTCAAAATAAAATATCATTTTTACAGGATACAGGGATGAGATGGGGGTGTGAGTCACAGGAGTGTTTAATTTCATTCTGTTGTTTATATAGGTTCAGTATATTACTGTGTTTCTGTGTATTTATATTACTGATGTTACTGTGCATCTGTATTCATTTATATTCAGTATAAGTTAGTTCGTTCTTGCGTTGTTGTTGGGACTATTCGCTTATATCCTTTTTTGTGATAATGTGCGTATTATAAATGTATTATTAGTCGTGATAGTAGTGATTATTTTAGGGAAGCGGGATAGACATTTAGCATAATGCAGGGAGAACGGGTGGGATTGAATTAGTTTTGACTTCTGCCCACTCCTTTTGAACATGTGTAAGCAAACTGATTTATTTTTTTATTTTCATTTTCTTTCTTTTAATTTTGTGTTCAGATAAGCCTTCTAAAAAAATGCTCTGAGTTTTTTGATGTCTTTAAAAACCTGGCCTAAAGTTACTGGTAGAATTGAAACATATTTGGACAAATTTGCCTGAAAAAAGTAGTTGGTAGAATGATAAGAAAATTTAATGAAGGTGGTGTGTTTCCCATAAGTATCTGTATATGCACACCTACTAAACTCTTATAAATAAGGATTTCTAAATAAATTGTTCATTAGCCAATTTTCCAAGCCTCAAATATCAGCATTGGTCTGGTCATCTTTGATATTGTATATGGCTCAATTAAAATAATTTGGTCTAGGGGCCTGTTTCTGGTTCTGGTGTGCTTCTGAGTTAGTTCTAATGGAATAAAGTATAAAAAAAAAAAATGGACCTGAGACTGTCTTTCCAGGTCAGTGCCCCCCACACCACACACGCACATAGGGCCTCAGGGAGTACCCTCCTCACAAAGCCCACCTCCTCCAATCACAGTATTGTCTGTCTTTCCAGTGGACAACAAAGGATTATATCTTCGTACGCGTGCACGAGTGTACATTGGTTTGTAAAGCAGCATACAGTTGCTGGGGTGAGTGAGTGAGGGGGAGGGGAAAAAAAGAGGGAAAGTAGGTTAGTGATCACTTTGTCTGCTCTACATGCTCTGACATCCTCCTGCTCCTGCCTCCATGCTCCGGTCAGTTGGGATTAGTCTGATGGACTCTCATTGTCTTTACTATTAGAGAGAGATTGTTGTGTGGTTAAATATAGATGTAATGCAAATCCTATTTGTAATTTGTCTTTTTATCTGTTTTTGTTTTGTCTTTGCAGCTGACATCATATCCACGGTGGAGTTTAACCATACAGGGGAGCTTCTTGCTACAGGAGACAAGGGTGGGCGTGTAGTCATCTTCCAGCAGGAAATAGAGGTGCACAGTTTTTTCTCTTGCACACTTTTCACTTCACATTTCATCAGAAAAGATTGAAAAGGAATGAATAATCTCATATTTCCAACAAAATTGGTTTACTCATTGGGTTCATATCAGTGGTATGGAATATTTGTAAACTCAGCTGTCAGTTTTTCATTGTTTGTTTTTAATGAAGCTCATCAGTTATAGAACAAAAATCATCAATCTAGTTTGGTCTCATCTAACGTTTGCTCCTCTTGTCTTTGTCTGAATTATGTCCCAGCAGAATAAAAATCCCCCTCAGTTCCGGAGTGAATACAATGTTTACAGCACTTTCCAGAGCCATGAGCCCGAGTTTGACTACTTGAAAAGTTTGGAAATAGAAGAGAAGATCAACAAAATTCGCTGGCTTCCTCAGAAGAATGCTGCTCAGTTTCTGTTGTCGACTAATGGTACGTTATCCACAGTTATTTATAACATTTTTTGACCCTCCTTTTTTACATGTAGGTGTAATTGAACTATGCTTTCACACCTTTGAGGCAACTGTGAATACACACTACAAATATCCTGTTTAAGGCCTCAAAGTGTTTGGAAAAAAGTAATTCATTCTGTTAGCTGGATAGCTCAATTGGTAAGGCGCCAGGCTGGTGCATAGGGGACCTGGGTTTGATTCCCAGGATGCGCATCCAGTGTGGGTCCTTGGGCAAGACCCTTCACACTACTGCCTACTGTTGGGGGGGAGGGGGGGTGTCTCATTGTGCTGGTTAAAGCACGGAAGGGCATCCGACGTAAAAACTCCTGCCAAATCAAATATGTGAATTGGATTCGCTATGGCAACCCCATCATTCTGTTATCTGTCCCACACAATGTTCATTGCTCTGTTTAGCCTTTTTCCATCCTTTTGTATTATATGGTAAACATATTGTCAGAAAAACAAATGCTCCTTACTCTGTGTAACAGCATTTTATATCAAGCATTGTCTTAAGAATAGCGGCTCGGGGACATGTCTGTCTTCTCAATTTATTAAGCAGAATTAAACTGTAAAGGTATTAAAGCTGTGTTTTTTTTAGATGAGCGGAATTGACTGATGAAAACTGTCCGTTGTCGTTTGACACTTTTGGCATTTTCACAATGTAATTCAACTTGGATGCAGAGCGGCCGACTTCTAGTAGTTGTCATCTAATATGTTTTTTTTTTCTTTTTGACAGACAAGACAATTAAGTTGTGGAAAATCAGCGAACGAGATAAAAGACCAGAGGGCTACAATCTCAAAGAGGAGGATGGACGCTACAAAGACCCTAACACTATTACATCACTGCGGGTCAGTGCTTGAATCACACAACTTTGAAGAGATGGGATTAATCACCTGTTTCAGTGTTTCCACTAGCATTACATAAGTGGAATATTAGCATATTTTCCCTGAGTTAAAAAGAATCCCATCTTTTCATTTATTTTTTTCATCAAATTTTTTTCTCCATATCCAAAAACAATGCAAAAATGACTTGCAAAAATGCTCATACAAGCCTGCATCAAATATCAGATGTAAGAGGAGCTGGAATTATCTGTAGTTTGATTGTTTTGTTGATTGTAAAAAAGTAGAATTGATTTATAAGTTTAACATCATTGTTTTTCTTTATCAAACCTGCCTAAAAATGTTTATTAAGGGATGAGATGCTAAAATGTCGAGGGAAATAAATAAAATAAAACGCAGGGGGAAATTTTATTTGCTAAATATCAAAGTGTGAACTCATGAAAGCATTTAATTTTACTCCTATAGAGAACACTGCTTTTGGTGATGTACTTTATCAACTACGATGTTGGGAATATATTAACTCCTCTGCATATGTTGGTATTTGAAACAGCTTTTAAAATGTGAGACAAATTAGAACAGTTTCGTTTTGACCCGTTTGTGATTAATATTCATATTTCAGGTACCAGTTTTAATACCCATGGATCTCATGGTGGAAGCCAGTCCACGAAGGGTGTTTGCCAATGCTCATACCTACCATATCAACTCCATCTCAGTCAACAGCGACAATGAGACTTACCTTTCGGCAGATGACCTCCGGATTAACCTGTGGCACTTGGAGATCACTGACCGCAGCTTTAGTATCCTCAAATATCGGAGTGTAGGAGGGTTTGTCACTGTATCTGTCCAGTTTGCGAAAGTCAACTGAAGAGACACATAAGAAAATGCTACTTGTATTAAAGTAGGTTCACGTGTTTTGTAAAATGCTACAGACACAGGTTGTATTGACTACTCTGTGGAAGGTTAGTTCCTCTTAACACGGTACTCTTCAGACATTGTTGACATTAAACCTGCCAACATGGAGGAGCTGACGGAGGTGATAACAGCTGCCGAGTTCCATCCTCATCAGTGCAACACTTTCGTCTACAGCAGCAGCAAAGGCACCATCCGTCTGTGTGACATGAGGGCTTCAGCATTATGCGATAAGCACTCAAAATGTGAGCACCTGCCCAGTCACTTCTGTCCCTGGCTAATGTCTGAAGTTAGACTATGTTTGCATGTTGAATGTCCTTAATTCTCTCTTCTTTTTTATTTAATGTATTTATTTGTCTTTGTCAAGTGTTTGAGGAGCCAGAGGATCCAAGTAATCGCTCATTCTTTTCTGAGATCATATCATCGATCTCAGATGTGAAGTTTAGCCACAATGGCCGTTACATGATGACCAGAGACTACTTATCGGTTAAGATTTGGGACCTGAACATGGAGAATAGGCCGGTTGAGACTTATCAGGTAAGACCACTAACGGATAGTGGTAATGTTTTCTGGCAATTGATCTTTTCGCAGCCAGTAGCTGATGATGACAAAAATATAAGGGCGATTCAACTTTTTATGCCTTGGTGTTCTATATTTATCATCCAGCTATTTGATGCCACCAGATGCAAGAAGCTCAGACGATGCCTTCAGACTTAAGAAGCATTTTATTACACTAATAATGGATGTTAAACCTCTTGAATGCAAAATATCTCCTCTCTTAGAAGTGTTGTCTGTTTCTTAGTTGTGCCATGAGATATATGAGAACAAAAAGCAGAATTAGGTTCTGTGTACCCTATGTGGCCACCCTAGGTAATTTTCTTTTTTTTTTTTTTGACAGGCTGACCTGTCAAATACCTTTTGCATGTAAAAATGTCTAAAAGTTATCATCATCATTACCCATCTATAATTTATAGTTTTTCTTCAGTAGCTTCAATACGGTTATCAAATAGTTCCATGATATTAGTAAGTGTATTTCTGAGAACCCAAGCAACATCACAGTAGGTCACCTGGAAAAGTTCCTATCTGGAACAAAATCAATTTGTCTCTTCAAACTGTTGTTTTTCTCTTTGAATTAGGCCTGGCTGATCATCACTATTCTTCAGAACTCTGATTTACACTGGTGCTGACTCATCAGACTTTAGGATAGTCAAATGTTGCTGTGTACTACTCACAGCTGTACGTACAAGAAGATATCAGATTAATTCATCTAGACTTTTTCCATTATATAGTAATGTTGACACATGTTCATTCTCTAGAAGCCAGTTAGTTTGGCTATTACTTTCCTATATTTTAAGTGATGTGAGCAACCTGTGACCCTAATCATGATTCTTTCCTTAAGAGTGTCACATAATCTTCAGGCTTGATTGCCCAGCCCTACAGTGAACAGTAGCATCAGAATGACTAATCCACGTTACTGCTGAGCTGTGTTGTTAATGTAATCGTGCAAAAATATGGAAAGAGCGGAGATGGCATTAACTGAGAATGCTGGAGGCTGCACTCTATTTGTAACGTATCAGTTTCAGTACAGTTACACATTGCTGTATGTGGGAGATTGGACAGGATTCACAATTGTACCCTTGCTGCTTAACTTGTTACTGTAAATCAGAAAAAGATGAGATTGTTTTACAGCTTTACATAGCTCAAAGAAACACAATTCCAAATATGCACATTAGATCAGACCTGAGGCAGAACAGGAGGTGCAGCTGTGTTGTAGAATTACTCTGCATGCTTCATCCACATCCTCTCATGCCAGAGCAGTGAAAATATGCCTGATAGACAACTCAATCAGACATTTAACAAGTAATGAGTTAACACACTGAATGACTACCTTAGATATTTTTAGGTTAATAGGTTTAATGAGTAGGTTGATGGTGCACTTCTGATCTTAAAAACATAAAATCTAAATTATCATTTGCATCAGTGCAGACCGAAGAAATTGCCAGTAGAAACTAAACACTTCATGTTTGGCTCAACTGGTGCTACGACTGAAGTGGTAAGTGACTTAAATGATCTAAATAGGAGACATATTCCCTATAATAGTATCTCTGAAGAAAAAAACATTTGCTTTTTTATGTTAAAATATTTGACTCAAAAGCACAATAGGAGCACATATGCTATTAAGCACTGATGATATTTACTTTTGTCATCTCTCCATTACTTTGTATAGTTCAAAATACACTTGTGATTAAGGACATCATCTTGATGTCTTTGGGAAAGACTTTTTCCATTTTATAGTCAAAATAGTTATTCAAGAAAATAACATATTGATAATACCAATATTATCAATATATTATTTTCTTAAATAACTATCTAGACTATAAAATGGAAAAAGTCTTTCCCAAACCTCAAGATGATGTCCTTAATTGGAATGTGTTCAATTTACCTAGAATGAGAAAATCTTGCTGAAAGCGATTAGTCGTTATCAGAAGACTTGAGTGATTTGAATACCTGGAAAATGGTGGATTACTCCCTACAGTTCTATACACATTCATGTTCTTTAGTATTTGTTAGTTTGTCTGTATGAAGAATTAGCTTTACCTATACGAAAATATGACAAAACGAGCAGCTGCTCTGAGTTTGTCGTAGCACTGGTAAATGGAACTGAAATTGTAACTCTAATATCCCCAAGTACAATGCATTTTAAGAGTATGGAACATGAGAATTGAATCACATCGGTGCATATGTTGCTCATCTGTTTGTTTTCCATATCATGTTTTGGTAATCATGGAATGGAAATGTAAAATACGGATGTTGGATTGTTGCAGAAGCGGACATGACCACACCTTTTTCCTGAATCATCTCTTGTCATTCCAGATAATGACCACTAGATGGTGTCATGAAGCTGCTGTTGCTAGTGTGCCTTGTGTACTTGCACTCGATGGCTGAAGATGTTAAAAAGTGCTGTGATGGTGTTTGACACTCTGTCTACCCCACCCTCTGGTCATTGCAGGTCCATGAGTACCTAAGAAGCAAGCTGTGCTCGCTCTACGAGAACGATTGCATCTTTGACAAGTTTGAATGCTGCTGGAATGGCAATGACAGGTGAGGACACGCAGCGCAGAGTCGTTGAGTTTTTTTTAATAAGGTTCTCTTTGATTGAGCTTGTGAAATATGCTTGGAATTGAACTTGTGGTTTTGGCTTGGAATCATCAGAACACACACATTTACCTTTTGTTTTTAATATATGCTTTTCTTTTAAACTGTTGGTTTTGTAAAGTCAAATTTCTTACTTTGTACAGATGCACAAACAAGTGCAGACCATGTATTTACCTATTGTCAGTTAAGTCACAGCTCCGGTATGAGTAAATATTGGCAGGAAAATAAAACTATTGGATATGCAGTTAGGAGTGCAAATAATAAAAACATGGTGGGGCATGCAGTGCGATGTTTATCCAGAAGAGTCAATTCACTTCAGGTTCTACATATAATAAAGATAAATATAGTATGGCAGATGGCATTATAAGATGCGTGAAGGTTGAGGGCTCAAGTTATTAAATCAAATGTCTTTATTTGTACTCAGTCAGAAAATTGGTTTGCTTCCAATTACAGACAATAAAGAGACACTGCACCAACACCATATAAAGCCATATAGACCCAAAACCTCATTTATGAAATTCAATAGATCTGTCGTTCTTTCAGTTGCTGGATTATTAAGAGGAGCAACTAAAAGTAGATGTTACGTTCAAATGTAGCAGTAATGCAGTGTTTAAAGAAACGGTGAAAGGATAACACATGCTCCTTAACTTTGTTTTCATGCAAATTATTTCAATAAGATGTGAGAGTAACTTTGCAGCTGTTCTGAGTGTTATCATGATTGGGTTTGACATTTAGCCAACACATTCAGAGCATCCATTCTTCTCAGATGTTGGGACTGATGCTTTATTTTATTTAGATTGTTATAAATAGTGCATGTAATGTTGTTGTTGTGGCACTAGGGAAGCTAATGATCTACTGCCTAATGGAGCAGATGAATGAGGGGAAAAAAATCTGTGTTGGATGTGTCATTGTCATCCAACCAGTGCTGTGTTTTTAAGCCCATTGCCCAGATGTTCACTGCTAATCCTTTGAGTAAATTACATGTAGTAAATGGCTCTGTCACAACTACTATGTGATCACCTGATGGCGGGTACTTGTACCATCTGTAGTTATTTTTGAACAGTCATTGCAGTAATTTGCCTGCATAAGTAGCTGCTGAAACGGAAATGTCCTCACCATTTCCATTATTCATCATAGTTCCTGTCCAAGGTTGAACCAACGTTTGGTTTATGACTGCATCTTACTGCGCTCTCTCCCTCTACAGAATTAATTCATTGACTGTTTATTTAGAGGTTTCATTTCACATATGACTGATTACATATTGATGAGCAAACATGGTCTTGTCATGTAATGTTTATGTTGCATTGATAGACAAGGAAATCCCCCTCTTTCTTTTAAGGTGGATGCATATCAATGAGCTCACAGGGCTTATTCTATAATGGCAGCATAATTTTACGTAGCGATTATTATTAATTGGATGTCTTTTTTTTAAGTAAGCACAGAATGGAAAGGTTTTGTTGTGTCAAAATATGCTGAAATCTATCATTTGAAAATTCACCTGAGGCCTTCAATTCACAAAGTATTTCAATTCACTCTAGTCCACAGCCATTTGGATTCAAGTTTCATTACAAAAATGTTTGTCACATCATTTCTGACCATGTCATTATCCTATCTGCATACAGAAATGTGTGCATTTTACACATTTGCCATAGCTTTTCCAAACAGCCACTTCGATTTTAATGCTATCCACATTGACTTTACATCTGTTCAAGGCAGTCGTGGCCAGAAAGATGTAGGAGCTGCACATATGTCTTCTAATGGTATTAAAACATTTAAATCCTCATCATTAGTACTTGTGTAAAATACACACAAAGCCACATTGTCTGAGCAGATATGAAGTCATTCTCCAGGATTTCTAGATGTTTATATTATGTAATACTGCAAGTCATGTCATCAGTCACAATTATTTGATGATTGTCCTTTAAATTCCATGACCACCCACAGCCTGAATGACAAAGATTCACAAATTCCTACTATGTTTTCCCATCAGTGTGGTGATGACGGGCTCGTACAACAACTTCTTCCGAATGTTCGACCGCGGCCACAGAAGGGATGTGACCTTGGAGGCGTCCAGAGAAAACAGTAAGCCCATGCAGGTCCTGAAGCCCCGCAAGGTGTGTGCTGGCGGCAAACGAAAGAAGGACGAAATCAGCGTAGATAGTTTGGACTTCAACAAGAAGATCCTCCACACTGCCTGGCACCCCCAGGACAACATCATTGCAGTGGCGACAACCAACAACCTCTACATATTCCAGGATAAAATTATCTAAGAGCAGAGCGAGCGTGTGTGTGATCAGGTGTGGGTGACATCCTGTGAACCACCCGCATCTTCTCAGCCTCATCCAGGGTGGTCTGTGGAAACGACCAGCATCCCTGTCTGTCGCTACTGGTGACCAGACTTTGCCACTTTGTTCTTGATGTGGACAGAGGACGCCTCACTCCTGTCTGTCATCAGTCTGTCTGCAGCAGAATGACACCTGCCTTGTTGTTTAAGTGATGTTGTGCCAATTTTTTTTTTATCCAGCCCATCCTGCCCTTTCTTTCTCCAGGGGTAACGTGGGTAAATCAGTTTGATTTCCTTGTAACTCTGAAAACAGACAAACCTATTTTTTTTATATAATTTCCCCTCCCAAAAGGTCTGTGGTTGAAACACTTTATTAGTGTATCCTCTTGTTGTCATGTGCCATTGTAGTGTTTATTTTTTTAAGAGAGAATTGCCTTTTTTTGTTTATTTGTACGTCTTTTATTAATTAATCAAAAGTCAGAAGCTACTTTATTGTCAGTTCTGCCATATGTGCAGTACATACAGAGGATTTGAAATTGTGTTCCTTTACTGCCCATGGTGAAATGAGGTAGACAAATAATTATAAAAATAAAATATACACAGTTGCCATGAGACATCAGTGCAAACAATACCATACAGCAGTCCACTTCTGCCTAAAGTGGCTAGTGTGGCTCCTGAGATCAGTGTTGTTGGCGAGGGGAGGGTGGTCAGAGACTTGAGTGTGTGTTTGGGGGAGGCTAAGGCCAGGCCAGTTGAGCTTCCTCACAGACTGGTGAACGAAGCTCTCCTTCAGTCTGCTGGCACTGGCCTGGAGACTCCACAGTCTGCTCCCTGATGACAACAGACTAAAGAAGCTGTGTGAGAGGAGGGCGGGGTCACCTGCGATGCACAGGGCTTTGCGGGTGCTGTAGGTGGCCTGAAGCTGATTTCTGATTGGCTTGTACAGTAACAGTCCTGGTGGTATTTTTTTTGGGGGGGTGAGCTTTTCTGCTCGTCTGAGTAGTGAAAACACAGTCTCGTATATTCTTTCCCCATATAGGAAAGCTGATATTTGTGTATTTCTGGAAACATTCCTTGGGTCTGTTTGGTTGAAATCTCCAGCCAAGATGCGAAAAGCATCTGGGTGTGTTGTGTGCTGCTCACTGATCTGAGGTCATAGTTGGTTCATTGCCTCACTCCTGTTGTTGGAGCTGGGAGGGATGCAAACAGCAGCGAGCAGTATGGCTGTGAATTCCCTGGGTAGATGGCCTGCGCTTTCTAGCCATTACTTCCAACACTAATGAGCTGTGTCTGCAGACCACAACAGTGCCCAGTACCAGGTATCATTGATGTAGACACAGAGCCTGCCACCGCGGGTCTTGCCTTCTTCGACGAGAGCTCTGTCTGCTTGGTAGTATTGTAGCCGGTCGAGATGAATTGCAGAGTCAGGGATGTTGCTGTTCAGCCATGTTTCCACAAATACAACAACACAAACTCACGGTCCTCAGAGTTCATCATAGCAGGTGGATATGGTTCAGTTTGTTGTCTAGCGAGCATACGTTGGCCAGCACGATAGTGGGGAGAGCAGGTTTGAATGGTCCTGGGTAAATTTTCATTAGTCCAGGTCAAAGGTATCTCATCTATCATTAGATTAGATAGAACTTTATTGTGTGTCACCGCAGCCAAATACAGAGTAGAAATAAGAACAGACAGATATACATCAGTTGAATTTTTATACGACATACACAACTGGGCTGAGTTTAGTCTTTAAGACATTTCTCCCCTTATCCAAGTGGCTCCATCAGTTCATGCAGGACTTGGCTGGCTAGTCTGCCAATCATGGTTGGGACCTCTAAATTTTAAGCTCTGAAGGTGACCCACCCAGGTTGTGATGTCATAGAAACCTTTGGGTCTCTTGAGGACTGCTCTCCGGTGGAAGTTTTGACGACAGTGAATTAATTTGTTTCAGACACGCAAACTATAAATTAGGTATCAAAGCTCATAATACCTTTACAAGAGCAGTTATTGCGTTAAACAAAAATACACCACACATGAGGCGACCAGTACACGTGTCTGAAAAAGAGAAGAAGCAGAGCTTATTTAATCCCACCCCCTTTCCCATTTGAAGCTCACATCAAACATTTTTCTGAAACAAATGACAGTCTGTCAACTCTTGTTAGTTGGTGTCCCAGGAGTATGGTTTCAGTGACCGTTGTTGAGCTCTATTATTCTACCTAAAACAGAATTCTTTGTATGGATTGCTAGGAGAAAATCTTTTTGGTAAAGTATAAAGGACAATGTTGTTGATGGGGGGAGAGATTGTGGCTTAGTCCCCCTCCTCTCTTAATTGCAGGTTTTTCTACTTTAACATAGATGGCTTCCTACACCGCTCTCTCAAACCATCTGTCCTCCCTGTCTAAAATATGAACATCACTATCTTCAAAGGAGTGCATTTGCTCCTTGAGGTTTAAGTGGACAGCTGAATCTGGGCCTGAAGACTGTGCCCTTCTGTGTTTGGCCATGCATTTAAGGAGTGTTTTCTTTGATTCTCCAAAGTAGAGGCTATTGCACTGATCCTCACACTGTATGGCATAGACCAGGTTGCTTTTTCCGCACGTGGAATGAGATCTTTTGGGTGTACCAGTCTTTGACGGTGTTGCCTGGTTTGATACAAACAGGGATTTGGTGGCTGGAAAAAATAATCCTCAATTGGTCTGATGCACCAGACACGTGGAATGACAATGCTCTTTTTTTTTTTTTTTGCTTATCTCAATTTCATCCTCCCCTAAGTTGTTTGCTCCTGGAACTGGATTTTGTTCTCCCAAATGCCCAGTTGGAGTAGCCATAGTTCTTCAGTAGTCCCTTCAAATGTTCATGCGCCTTAGTCTGGGCCTGGGTACTAGTGGGTATGTCGTCAACTCTGTGTTTCAGGGTCCTGATAACTCCCAGTTTGTGTTCTGGTGGGTGGTGGGACTCAGAGTAAATATTGATCTGTGTGTGTCAGCTTTTCATACACTTCAATAAGGTTGCCATTCTTCCCAATGTGCACATCACAGTCCAAAAAAGGCAGATAGTTGTTTAGAGGCATCTTCCCTGGTGAATTTGACGTTCTAAACAACAGTACAGAGGTGATCGGTGAAGGCCAGTACCTTTTTGATTTTGACCCACGTGTCATCCACATATCGATACCAGTCTTGGAACCATGCCTTTGTAAGTAGTCAGCATTATGCTCTACTTCTGTCATGTACAGTGCATCCAGAAAGTATTCACAGCGCTTCACTTTTTCCTCATTTTGTTACGTTACAGCCTTATTCCAAAATTGATTGTTCATTTTTTTCCTCAAAATTCTACACACAACAACCCATAATGACAACATGAAAAGTTTGACATTTTTGCAAATTTATTAAAAATAAAAAAAACTAAGAAACCACATGTACATAAGTATTCAGAGCCTTCGCTCAATACTTTGTTGATGAACCTTTGGCAGCAATTACAGCCTCAAGTCTTTTTGAATAT
This sequence comes from Gymnapogon annona, assembly GCA_029814585.1. Lineage (NCBI taxonomy): Eukaryota > Metazoa > Chordata > Actinopteri > Kurtiformes > Apogonidae > Gymnapogon > Gymnapogon annona. The sequence goes on along the minus strand of JAPTHA010000005.1, from coordinate 35,993,514 downwards.
GATTCCACAAGCTTTGCACACCTATCTTTAGGCAGTTTTTCCCATTCCTCTTTGCACACCTCTCAAGCTCCATCAAGTTGGATGGGAAGTGTTGATGCACAGCCATCTTCAGATCTCTCCAGAGATGCTCAATTGGATTCAAGTCTGGGCTCTGGCTTGGCCACTCAAGGACATTCACGGAGTTGTTCTGAAGCCACTCCTTTGTGATCTGGCTGTGTGTTTTGGTTCGTTGTCCTGCTGAAAGATGAACTGTCTCCCCAGTCTGAGGTCAAGAGTGCTCTGGAGCAGGTTTTCATCCAGGATGTCGCTGTACATTGCTGCGTTCATCTTTCCCTCTATCCTGACTAGTCTCCCAGTTTCTGCCGCTGAAAAACATCCCCACAGCATGATGCCGCCACCACCTCCCATGCTTCACTGTAGAGATGGTATTTTCCTGGTTTCCTCCAAACATGACACCTGGCATTCACGCCAGAGTTCAATCTTAGTCTCATCAGACTAGAGAATTGTTTCTCGTGGTCTGAGAGTCCTTAAGGTGCCTTTTGACAAACTCCAGGCGGGCTGCCATGTGCGTTTTACTCGGGAGTGGCTTCCGTCTGGCCACTCTACCATACAGGCCTGATCGGTGGAGTGCTGCAGAGATGGTTGTCCTCTCTCCACAGAAGAATGCTGGAGCTCTGACAGAGTGACCATTGGGTTCTTTGTCACCTCCCTGACTAAGGCCCTTCTCCCCCGATCACTCAGCTTAGATGGCCAGCCAGCTCTAGGAAGAGTCCTTGGTTGTTCCAAACTTCTTCCATTTAGGGATGATGGAGGCCACTGTGCTCATTGGGACCTCTGAAGCAGCAGAAATGTTTTAATTCAATATACCTTTATTAGTCCCCAGAGAGCAATTTTTTTTTCTCTGTACCCTTCCCCAGATTTGTGCCTTGAGACAATCGTGTCTCGGAGGTCTACAGACAGTTCCTTTGACTTCATGCTTGGTTTGTGCTCTGACATGCACTGTCAACAGTGGGACCTTATATAGACAGGTGTGTGCCTTTCCAAATCATGTCCAATCAACTGAATCCACCACAGGTGGACTCCAACTAAGCTGTAGAAACATCTCAAGGATGATCAGTGGAAACAGGATGCACCTGAGCTCTATTTTGAGCTTCATGGCAAACACTGGGAATACTTATGTACATGCGATTTCTTAGTTTTTATTTTTAATACATTTGCAAAAAATTCGAAAAAACTTTTTTCACTTTGTCATTATAGGGTGTTCTGTGTAAAATTTTGAGGAAAAAAAATGCATTGAATCCATTTTGGAATAAGGCTGTAACATAACAAAATGAGGAAATGTGAAGCGCTGTGAATACTTTCCGGATGCACTGTAGATGTTGGCCACAATGAGTGACACTGGGGAATCCATGGCACAACAGGTTTTTTTTTTTTTTTGTAGTGGTCTCCGTTGAAGGGGAAGTAGGTTATGTGGAGGCTGAGATCGAACAACTGACAAATCAGTTTGGATTTAGGCTGATCATAGTGGAAGGACTGGTCCTACTGGGCTTGGAGGACAGACCGGACTGGTTAGGAATCTGAACTAGATTTGACAGTTGTCAGATCTCTGCCTTGGCTTCCCCAGTGTCGCCCATTGTAGCCAACATCTACATGGAGGAGATAAAGAAAAATGCTCTAACTGCTGATGACTTTTGTTTTTTTTTTTCTTCAGTATTCTTAAGTATTGTCTTCCCACGGTGCAGCACGGCTCTGAAAAAGCGCCTCAAAAGAGGGAAAGGTTTTTATTTGACACTGGACTCTTATTCCTTCACCAACTAAAGTACTTGGATGTGTGTTTTAAGTCTGCGGTTTAAAATAAAACATTATTTGAGGCATTAGGGTATATGTTAAAGCTACTGCAGACATGAATACCGCTACTGTATGTGATGGTACAATAAGCTGCACAAGAATCTGCAGCAGTTTGATGTCTCCACACCTTATTTAAAACGTGGACAATTCAGACTATGTTGATGCCTCTAGTAATGTATAACTACAGTTTTAATCTATGACAGTGAAGATGATAATAAAGGAACTACTTTTTGCATCTGTGTGATGTTTTTTTACTAATCATTGAGATATTTTAAGCATCAATAAGTTGGCTTGTTATGATTGATTATAATTAAGATGAGTTATTAGTTGCAGGCCATTTTATTTTGGTTTTGGTTACCATTTTTAACACTAATTCATACCATGACCATATTGGCTTCGCTGTTTCCTTGTAAGATGCAACATACATACATAGGTGTTATTGTTGAAAAAAACTTTTCTAGAATAATTTCAACTATTTTTTCATTAGATGACAACATTACATTAAACAACACAGTCACATTTATTCACCACCAGGCATTGCTCCCACACGAGCAGTGCCAGAGGCAACCGCCAAAACAAAGTGAGACCAAGCAACATGAGACAAAACAGAATCAAGACTAAATATATGAACTGCACAGAGACACATGTTAACCTCACACCTCTGTCCCATAACTTCTACTCAGGTATAGCTGAGTCCATGTGGTGTGTATATCAGGTATAGAACACCTCACTTCTATGCAGCCAGTAGGTTATTTTCTCCAGGGACACACAGGTTTTTTGACTGCCATTGTTCATATTGTTGGCTGATGCATTAATTGAACTTGTATACTGCATTTAACAAGTCGGATTTTAAGAGTTTAGTTTCTGTTGGGGTTTTTTTTTTTAACAGCCCTTTATAGCTTCACTCCAAGACACTTTGAAGATACACAGCAGAAACCACTAAAATGTAACAAGTATAATTTATTTGATATGTCCAATGTTATGGAATCTACAGGCAAAAAATGTCTATTGAAATACTTATTTGGAATGAACTAGACAGAAACCAAAATATTTGAGTCATTTCAGTTTTATTATTACACTTGACAAATTAGGAACATTTAGGTTGGATTTGACCCCAATAGATTCCTCGTTATATGTGAATAACTGATGACAGGGTTTGATGTAGCTGTTAATTTGGTGGAAATACCCTCCTCCAGGTGACATGACTGGAAATGACCTACAGCTGTCCGAGCAGACGCGTCATATGCCTTTTAATATCCAAACATCGAGGATAAAACCACTACTTTCGACTACGTGAGACTGCAAGGTTGAAGACCTATTAATATCAGCTGATACAGTGTCCAGTTTCTGGAAAAACACAAACCACACATCTGCCTCGTGTCTAGACTGACGTGTACGTGAGCGGACACACGCCTCATCCTCCCGGTCCCACTTCACATAAACAACCCATCGCTGCTCAGATCAGTAGGTTTTTACTGTTTGCCTCGGGTCACATAGTTTTACAGATGTTTCGCACCGATCTTTTTTCTCATGTTATGTAATGTGACTTCTTTTTATACTGTTATCATCTGACGTCATCAGCCAGCTCCAGGAAGAACTGAACGGCTCGCGCCTGCAGCAGCTCTGAAGCAGCGAGCTCAACGGCAGCAAAACAAGCCGCTGTGACGCCTCCAGTTCGGCCGGTAGCGGACCGAAAAGACGGCGCAGAGAGTGACTGGGCTTCGCTGTTGTGATATCGCACGTCTGAATGTGTGCAGATAAGGTACAGCACGGTTTTGCACTGAATTGAACCCTTTTATGCAACCCGCCCTGATCACCAGGCACAACGATGTCCGACGCTGCTAACGCTACTTCAACCGACAACAACGGAGACTTTGGTCTAAACGGTAAGATAAACTTCGCAGAATTGCTTGAATAAATCTGTCAGCGATTGCATCGCCCGGAGAAGCTACAACGGCGTCTTTGTTTAATCTTAGGTAAGAGTTCTGCAGGAATTTAATCGCGAAATTCAGTTGAAGAGACCCGTTTTTTGCTGTTGAACTACTTGGAACGCTATGTTCCGTATGTCTATTGAAGGTGGCTCAACCAATGGGATTTCAACAAGCAGCGCTACAGTTTAATTGGCAAGACGCATTGACCAATCAATGAGTTGGGCGTAGAGGAGGGGGCAGGGCTAAGATTTGTCAACAAAGCCGAGATGAAGGGAGCCTGAACTAGCAAAAATGGGGGATGCCATGAAAACCAAAGATAGTTTTCTTGTAGTAGTATATTCCCACCAAGGAATTAATTATAAATGGAATAAGTAAGAATTACCGACCTTTTGTTAGTTTTTGTAGGCGAGTTTTAATTTGATCAGTGGAATAATACTAACTTCCTGTTTCAGTAGCAGCCCCTCTAGCTTCGATTAAAAATGGAGTTGTATGTATTTTCTAGATAAGCTGCTTAGTATGGATTCAGTTTATTTTACCCTATCTCTGTAGACCTACAACTGATAAGTACACAGAACGTGAGCTAATCTTTTTTTGTTTATAAAGTCTTTGTTTGAAAATACAGAGTTAAACAAAATCAAGACATCAGATTATTTTATGAATGTTTTTGTTTCTGTTTTCTGTCATTTACTCATCCAGTAATTTAATTACTAAGGTGTTTAGAGGACTTATGTCTGTAAGCGACATAACTGTGACTAAGCTCATGTAGCATCTTGTTGAAATGGAACAGGCCACATTTTAGGGCTGACTTTACAACAGGTTCATTAAATGTAAACAAAGGCTTGTTTATTGCATCTGTACACTGACTCAGAGGCCCTGATAGCTGTTCTGATGTTAACTTTTACCTCACTATAGGGGGCAACGACTTGGCATGCTATTTATGGCCTCAGTGACGGGGGACAGACGTTGGGGACAGGAGGGAAGTGGGAAAGGTGTTACACTGCTCAGTTGTCAAGCCACACTCGGGACACGAATTAAACTTTCCATGCATTTTTCAGTTTATGAGACTTTTCCTGAATATGTATGGGGATAGTATTGCAAGGAGCAACAGGCTAGGCTGCCAGGATTTGGCAGATGGCTGGAAATAACATTCTTTTGGTTTCAGCTATTATTTGCTCATTCAAGTAGAATATTGATCAGTATTTGATTATTATTATTGATTGGTCATTTGAGCTGCAAACTCATAGCTATAAAACCTTTTGATTTACATTGACATATATATAACATTTTTGTAACTTTTAATTTAATGTAGACTTTTTACTCTTAGGTTACAATTTTTTTGTGATGTGGTGTATTTGACCAAACATTCACAGGCTTAGTTTGGCAAAGGCAAGCAAAATAATAAATTATTGAAGAGGAAAAATTTATTGAGATGAACTGAAATAAAAAAGAGCTTGTAAAATAGCTGATGCAACAGTGCTGTTTGTTGAGTAGTAAGAAATAGTTTTAGTAGTTGTTTGGTGGCTGGCATCTAACTCAAATGGTGTCAAACCAATGCTACTTGAGAGGAGTATAATTCCATTTATTGATGTTGTTGGTGCACTTGGACATATCGCACTGAGATTCTGCTGTAGAGACAATAAGATCTTGCAGTTATCAGATGAAGGGGCCAACAGTGCGCTGTTATCTGAGACTGTGTTATTTTTGGTGTTTCCTGGAGCTGTTGCACCATAAACATTCTTACGTGATACCTAGGATCTTCAGACCAGGGAGTTGAACTTGGATTGTTTTCACTTTTGCCTGAGTCAGAGCATCAGTGGATCAAAGGGTTCACATCATGTCTGCTTCTTCTAAACCCACCCAACAGCTGATAACAGCCCTGCAGCCAGAATGTTCTGCTGCTTCAGTGCCATAGCAACGTGGTTTTAGTACATGGACTAGAGACAATGGCTTGTCGACAGCAGATTGGCTTGCAGTCCACCGTGTAATCCGTAGGATGAGAGTGAGTGCTGAGTCGAGGCCTGGTTGATGGTGGGGGGAAGGGGTGTACCATTTGGGTTGTTGGTGTAACTGGCCGGAGCCTGACCTGTGATATTCAACTCTCTGGAAGCTCATGTGAACGCGATGTTTACTTACCGTTACAGGGTCACGGGAGGGCTTCCACTTTTTTCTCTCTCGGTCTGACAGATGAAAGTGTTGAAATGTTGGTGAGTTGAAATGGCAAAGGGAATTTGAAACATATTTTCTTGCCCTGACAAAACCTTCCACCCTCCCTCTGTATTTGTGGTCCAGTTTTGATATGCTACCCCTCCTTGGATGCCAGTCCATGCCCAGGCTCACGTACAGATGAGGCGAGTGGCGTCATATATCTCAAGGTCTAAAAACTTCAGCACATTTCCTCCCGGGCGTTTACTGCTCTTTCGTCACACAGCCATAAACACGGCTTTACTCTTGTACGTATGTGACAGACTGTCTGTCTGACTTGTGTATTGTTGACTTAGTACAAGAATCATTTTGTCAGTTGCTTCTCTTTTTAATACCAGTGTTTGTTTGACCCATGAGTTTTTGTTAGGTTGTCATTCTTAGAGGTGTGCTGCCTTTCCTTTAATAGTCACAGATATAAATAAAGATTAGAATCCAAGAACTGTGTGTCACCATCTTTTCTATCCTTGGCCTCCGGTGTCTATCAGAAATACTGGAAAACACCAACAAATATAAGTGAAAGAAACCTGTCTGTTTTTTTTTTTTTTACAGTTGGGCTAGGGTTAGGTTTAGGGTCTTCATCATGATTATTTTTTGATTGACTTTGGAAAAAAATATTTGCCTTGTCTGTTCGTTTTATCATACTAAACTAATCTAAACTACTCATTATTGGACATGTTTTAATTTTTTTCTACATATAAATATGTTGGGATTATATAATTACAGCATAATAATATATACATTGTAGTTATATAATAATTATGTTGTTAATATAATTACTGGTAATATAACCGTGATCCTAATTGCTCTGTACTACTTGACTTTGAAATGAAATCTCTGATATTGATGGCACTTTATCCTCATTACTGCTGTCTTAAATAGTACATACAGTATAATATTCTTCAATGTGCTATTTCTCTACTTGGGTGCCACTCCCCCATAGCAGTAAGGGGGTACCACAAGGAAAAGTAGCATCATTTAGAAGAGGTAGTCAAGCGTAAAAATGTAGATGACAGTTTTGAAAAAGGTCCTGAAATGTACACGGACACAGTTAAGAAAAATGATTCCAGTTAGATCATCTGATAATGCAATTGTGACAGGAACAATCAGGAAGAATACCGGTTATGTTGGTGATGTTTCATTTAACCAGTTTTAACCTCATTAGTTACATGTTTCTGTTGGGTTACTGCACTGTGCAATTAAAGTTTAAATAGTTTAAGATCTTCAAAAGCTTTCATATTTAACAGTTTTGTTTGTGAAAGTCTGCTTAGAGACATCTGGTGATAAAACGAAACACTTAAAAGAGAAATACCTTTTCTAATGAACCCAGAAGAAATAAAAATGAAACTGTTTTCTCACAGTGTCTGTTTTAATTTCATCTCTATATGAACAATGGTGAAAATAAACTATATAGTTGAAAGAACTGTACATGGTTGAGGGAAAAGTTCGTTCTTCAAGTCTTCTAAAGTGGTTGTTATGAGAGTTGTTGTAATTTGCACCAAAAGCACAAGACTAAGATGATGCCTCTGCTTGCACTGTCATAGATTTAATTCTATATGTAAGCAGAACACTTCCTCCTTTGAGGGCTGTTAGGTTGTAGTCTTGGCAGGATGTTGACATTGGTTTATTGACATTAGCTTCACCTTATCAGTCAGGTCCTGATGGACTTAGTAAATGTTTTAAAAAAATTGTTGTAAAACATGGCATATTATTATCAACCCCAGCTTATAGATGATACTTTTATGAACTCCTGATTTATATTTTTGTCATCGGAATAAAAATCTGTTTTGATCGCAATTGGAAAAGAGAAAATCACGCTTAAATGAACTATAACAAACAGGAGAAGCAATGTTTTGATGAACGTCAGCAGGAAAACAAGAAGACCCACTGAGCACATGATGTCATGTAACCATGACATGGTGTTATGGTGTCGGATTAATCAGGTGGTAGGCCACGTTCATTTCATTCCATTCACAAAATGATTGAAACCTCTCTGCTGTAAAGCTGAGTTTCTAAATGCTAAAATACATTGAATAGCCCTACTGATTGTTTGCTCTGTAAACAATAACAATAAGACAATTTTTATGATCAGATTGCTAAAGGATGTCGGGAGAAGATCCATTCACAAATCATCTTGTTACCTGTCTTAATTCTTTTGGCTAGTTTCAGTATTCATTGAGAGAGTATCATCCCAGGGCCTGTTCGTAAACAGTCAGCAGAGACACTTATCTTCCTGAGACATCGTTTAGGTGTGGTTTGCTTTGTAATTACTTCATATACTTTGAATATGTCCGTATTGTTGTAATTATTTTTATAGGCTACAAAGACTGAGCCATGCTTTCCCTTAAATGTGTTACACTGCTGTCTGCGATAGATGTGAAATGTGTCACTTGACAGATTCAGTGGCTGACCAGGCTGCTGGGGAGCAATCAACATTTGATGATTGGCAGCTAATCAGTAAAAATTCTTAATCCATGAAGTGTTTGGCTTCTCCTAAGTGTCTTTACACAGACGTCCCATCAGTACAAACACCTCTCAGAAAATGACGAAAGCATGCACTTGATTCAAACCTTCAGTGTGTTGGGCTGTGTGTTCTCTTCTTTTTACTGTTCTACATGGCCCTTATTAGTGAATAGCATGTAGCATTTCCCATGGAAGTCTTGAATAGCAGGCGCTTGTGCATTTCCAGAATCCATGTTGAAAGCTGCTGTGGCATTTTCAGTGGTGTTCCAGTGATGCTGACCACCGGTTGGCCACATGCAGTCTATCTCGTCTATGCACATACCTTCATACATCTATATTATAAAAGGGAAACACACTCTGTGTATCTCACAAAATCTGTAAGGAGCTAATTGTTGCACTTTGTCATACTTGTGTTGATGGGACATAGCTGTGTTGATGTTTTCCTTGGTTTAATTGGTTTTCTTTGGTCTGTACGAGGAAGAGGCCAATGAAAACAGCAAGTTGATAGGACCGATATTTTGGAGATATTAATAATAATTTTGGAATATAATAGCCTTGTAATCATAGAATCATCATTGAAGTGGGTTACCTAACAACATATAAACAATAGGGCCACGTTACCCTGGTGTCAGACATCATATGCGGAAACAGATACACGAACTGAGGGATTATTCAACTGAAAATACTAGTGGAACCTACCAAGAAAGTAAAGGAATGAGCTGTATCGGAGGTAGAGTAAGTTTCTTACACTATACCATGTCTAGAACCTGTGAAACCCCATACAGTAGTAGTACAAAAATAAGATACAACATACAATCCACATAACCGACATTCCTGCCATATATTTGATATATCATTGTAGTTAGAAAAACATGACTTGAATGCAAATCTAAACCGTTTAACTGCTTATAACGTGTCTGTCTCATCGGCCAGATTGGTTACAAATACCACCATACATACATCTTCCTAGCAACACAGTTTTCAAAATTAGCAGGAGACAGAAACGAGAAGGAACCTGTCATTTTAAATGGTGTGTGTTTGGTCCATTGATACTGCTGGTCTTGCTTGGTGTTGATTTACAGTGTATTATAGGATGTTCACTGTCAATTGGATGTAGTTACTGAGTGTAATGAACATCAGTTATCATAATTTGTTGATTATTGTTACTGCATTTTTATGACTCCATGTGGATTTAATTTATTAAGGTGAGGGTGTTGTATAAATAAGTAGAGGGAGTGAGGTTACATAACTTCTCCTTCCCACTCCTTGTCGAGCTGCACATATGATTTATTTGTTATTAATACATGCATGGAAACCACTGTACTCTACTGATCACTTTTATTTATTTACTTGTGTTTTGTTAGTGGTTCTTTATATGTATGGATATAGTGTAGAGTTATATTTTATTGTGCTTTCTACAGCTGAAAATGAACAAAACAACAAAAACCTGAGTTGTTTACATCTTGGTTGTCCACAAAGTTTGCCGCAAATTGTTCATTATCATTTCGCTGTACTGCAGCTTTTCCTGCTCAAAACAAATAGTGTTTAAAAGACTACATTTAATGTCGGTGTGTGAGGCAGTGAAGGGAAGTGTCTGTGGAACAATGTAAATGAAGCCTGTGTTTGTTTCCTCAGGCTCCTGGGTGGAATTAGAGATGAACAGAGGCACAGCCGCCTCGGTCCAATCCACCTCCACTGTGGGGCCAGCCGCTGACCTGCTGCCCCTGCCTCAGGTGGAGGAGGAGGAGGCCATGGTGGGGGGCCTGGAGCATGTCCCATCCTCATCCTCCATCCACAATGGGGACATGGAGAAAATCCTGTTGGATGCTCAACATGAGTCGAGTCGCAGCAACTCTTCCTGCGACAGGTATGATTACATCAGTTAATGACAACCTCACCCAGGGGGCATGAACTCACATACTCACAGGCACCACCACGCTGGTCCCAACTTTTTTTTTTCCGGGGGTAGGGGGCTGAAATTAGGCTCATGATGCTGCTAGTGGGGTGGGGTTTAAAATAGGTCATGAACCCCAGGTGTAAGAAAAAGATGTGAAGTGCAGTTATTACATTTTCCACACTTTAACTCAGTGACTCAGATCAGACGGCTTTCCTTTACATACCTCATAATCTGCTCAGCATTTAATTCAGATGATAGCGAGATAATTATTTCCACTCTGATTGAAGGGGTTGAAAGAAAGTCATGAGTTCTTAGACAAGGGGTTGGCAACCTATGGCTCCGGAACCGCATGCGGCTCTTTAGCCCCCTCCTTGTGGCTCCCTGGAGCATTTTCAAAAATATATGAAAATGGAAAAAGATGG
>JAPTHA010000005.1:35945554-35965124 GCA_029814585.1 Gymnapogon annona | reverse complement strand
ATATAGTTATACCAAAACTGTTACCACACTTCCTGTTTCTACTGCACTTTACTGTTTAACAAAGATAAAAAGTCACATAAGAAAAGAAAGCCATCTGACAGCCTTATCATCCCAACCTGAACCAAGTATGTGGAAAAAGTGTGTGATGACATTTTGACCCAAAATCCTGCAAACCGAGTCTTAACCTCCTAGAAGTGTGTTTCTGCATCCATTTTAATGTCAGTGTGTATTCAGGTCAGGATAAAATAACCAGACACACACACACACACACACACGCACGCATACGGACACGCACACACACACACACACACACACATACGCACACACGCACACACACACTGTGGCCTTCTGGGAGAGGAAATAGCGGCAGTGTAGCTGCTCTCTGCCCACCACGTTGTTATGGAAACTGGACTCCATGCTAAAACATTTTCCACTTGTACAGCAGAGGTTTTTGTCTGCTGTTACGTGTGTGTATTTGACTTAGCCGTTACAGCCAGTTCGAATTGATCCCCGTGCATCACTAATTTATTTGTATCTCACAGTCATCTGTCTGCTGGAATCCTAGACTTTAAAACTGCCATAAAATGTGCATTCACGCCACGTATAAACATTTCAAGAAGTTAAATATGTGACGTCAGCATTTTACCACTATCACATGAGCTGCATTTAAACCCAACTCAGAATTCTGTTCAAATTCACAAAACTCACATGTTAATGAGTTTTGGACACTTTCAGTCAAGCCTCCTCTCCTTCACAGTAAGAAGATATTGATTATTATGATTGACAGCCTCTGACTGAGATGCCTTTGATTGAAGGTTAATGATTTCAGTAAAAACTAACTTGATTACTTAAATTATTATTATTAATAGTATTATTATTATTGTTATTATTGAATTAACAAGAGAATAGGTTTAACTCCAAATGAATATTAGTATCAGAGCTACAGATTTACTTCAAAACATTGTCTGCACATAACAATACATTCACTTTACAGGTTCTATTTAGTGGAAGACACCTATTGTATAAATGGACGTAAACCAGTATATATGTGGAATAACACTTAATCATCTACCTTGAAAACATTAGTCAACAAGCACCTTGGTCATTCATTTTCCTATTAGGCTTATTAAAATTCACACCATTTAGTACATTTAATCTGTGAAGCAGACCGGTGTTACTCAGAATTAGCATTAGCACGTGGATGACATTATGGGCAGTGAAAGCATTCAGGGTCCAATTGCAGCTCTTCATCAGCACTGTACTGAATGAGAATGAATCTGCCTGTGTTTGAGTATCATTTTTATTATATAGCATTTTACAAGTAACTTATACTGTACCTCATTCAGCGTTTTGTGTGTTCTCAAACATGCAGTATTCAGGGTGGAGTAACACAAAGATCAGACTACAATTCACAACCTGAGACGTAAAAAAAAATGTCAGGTTTGCAGACTCTAAAAAACTCTTGTGCAAGCACAACTTTGCGGAAGGGAGTAACAGATCAATACCTGAATACTAATGGGAGTAGTGGCATTCACTGCTCACTCCATACAAATACATTTGAGGTGGTTTGATGGTAGTGCTGAGTCAGAAAAGATCTCCAAAGTCTGCAAACTCTTGAAATGAAATAATGTTCCACTGTCAGTGCACCTGCAGTGTAGAAATAAGTTGTGTACCTCCTGCCTGCACTGATAAGGAAAATAAATGGTAAGGGTTCTCATTGTCTGAAGTGGAAATAAACTTTGACATAAAGGTTAGCTGCTATAGTTGTTTAGACGGGATCGCTGTTTTCATTACTTTGTAGTATTTTGTTGCTTGTACTTCAATACACTGTGTAATCTGTGTATTCATGTACATAGTGTCTCATGATTCAGCATTTTCTATATCAGTCCCGCTGCTGAGAAACCATCATGTCCCAGTGTGGATCAATAAGAGCGTCACATCCATTCTGAAATGTATCCGTTTCCTGTGTGCATGTGCAGTAAAGCGACATGTGAATGTAATAATGTCAGGTACACATACATACTGTATACACACACACACACACACACAGTGTTACATGTACATGGTTGAAAGAATCTGCTGACGTTGAAACCAAGCCCAAGAATGGGTTTAGGGGTTTCCCACTGGAGTATGAATGTGTGTGTGTGAATGGATGAATGTGAGGCATTGTAAAGCTCTTTGGGTACAAATGAGCTCTACTATATAAAGAAGAGCCATTGACCATTTTGTCTATGGAAATGTTTGAGTATTTATACTGTTAATTGTGTGTACAATTATACTCTGCTCATCCTGGGCTGTACCTTACTTGTGTAACGTGTGATTTATACATTCTAGAAACTTTTAAAAACTAAATAAAGCTCTTTAAAAAAATAAAAGTTAAATACAGAGCTAAGGTCAAAATGAGTGTGGAAACAAACAGGTTGTTGCAACGAGACTCTGGGATGACCTGAGTCTGAGTTTATGATATTGTATTGTGTGTTAAAGTGCATATGATTAAAGCCAAGCGCTGGAGGCTCAGGCAGGTGTTTGTGGGTCCAGGTGTTGGAGGATCAGGTGCCTCCAGGTCCCAGGTCCAGACTCCTCCTCGGACTGGGTGGTGTTGAACGGACAGCTCCCTTCACCGGGGGAGTGGGTGTGACTGTGGGGAACTGTCCAGGGTGCTGATCGTCTCTTGACCTCAGACTGAGAAACGCCCTGCACCGGAGTAAAACGACTCCATGACGCTCCTCATTAGATTACACAGACTGCCTTCTTCCCGGTGAGTACCGTGAGCTCAGCCTTCAGTCTCCAATGCACTACCGCCTCTAGAACAAGTCTTCACTTTGGATCAGAGAGGATCATTTTCCGGCGGCTCAGATCTGAATGCGCCCCTCCTTTCAGCAGACTGGTCAGGGTGACAGGGGCTACAGGTAATCCCTCATCAGTGATACCCTCCTCTTGTACCCCAGTGGGGCTGCCGTGACGCGTGAAGAACAGTCGATGTAGGCTCGAGGCTAATTGGGATTCATGAGTAAGCAGTTCAAAGTGTTTGCCGGTGTGTAGGAGAGAGTCGGAGTCGGGAGGAAACAGTAGAGGATTGCATTGTTTGACTCGGTTTTATTTCAGTCTTTTCCTCTCGCTTTCCAGAGTGGGAGCGTCTCCGCGCGGCATTAGCCCGACAGATATCTGCGCTTTTGTTACACTGCGACCACCTGCATTTGGAAACCGGCAAGGCGGTGGCCGGTGATTAATAAAAAGCAAAACAAACAATCAAAAAAAAAAAAACAGTAAGAAGCGGAGGGAGAAACTCAGCCTCAGCATCAGAACAGAAGCCCCTCAGCTGCTCCCCGCCCGCCAGGTATGTCGACCACCGGGGAAATGCCACCCTTCTTCACCGGCGTGGGCTCCGAAAGCCCCGCCAGGCCCAGACAGAAATTCTGTGGCGTATTCTGCCCAGTGGAAGGATCCACCGACAGCAAGACGCTGGACTTTGACGCGCTGTCGGCTTGTAGGGGAAGGAGTGAGGGGCGAGTCATTGACCGGCAGACCGACATCTCCCAGCCGAGGAAGGTGGAGATCCGGGAGAGCACCGGCAAGGAAGCGCTGCAGAACCTGGACGATAAAAGGGTACACCTCTTATATTTCAACATGTTTCCTGCTTTTCTTTTATTTCGGACAATATCCAATTGTCTATTTTACTCATAATATTTATCATCTTGATTTGCAGCCTAAGCCACTCATTTTTTTGAGTTTGTGAGACAACTTGCCGTGCCTCCATTTCCCAGAATACACTGTAATGTAATAGAGTAGACCGTGGCCCACCATGCAGAGTCAGAGGGAGTGGCTCCTGTTCTTCACAGCTTAGATCAGCGTTGATTTATCTCCTTTTTCTGTTTGATTTTTCATTGCAGACATTCCAAATATCTAAATGTTCGTGGAATAGATATACATGCGCCATATACAAATACACGTATGCACATATATTAGAAAATATGCAACTGCATATATTGGAAGGCATATTTACCCAGATCTTAATATTTTTCACATATATTGCATTTAATTAATCATCATTATCACCTTTATATATAAATGTAAATTCTCCACCTATGCTTTTGCAAATGTACTCTATATACTCCCACAACAAATGCACAGATGCAAGACAGCAATAAACAATACATACCCTCACATTTCACACAAATATCCTAATGTTATACTTGTGTAACTAAGCTACCGTTGCATATAGTCAATGTATGAATAAGAAAAATTAAAAACAAAGTGTATCTTAAATGAATGGGGACAACCCAGCCTTTCCTGCACGTACTGTACCATGTGATGCACTGATACAGCAGTGTTGCATTCGAGGTCCTGTGTGGAGCTGATTGACATAAAATGACTTGCATGACTTGCAGGAAAATCAGTCTCATCAGTCTCTGGGGAAACTTCTTTTTTCTAAACCACTGTGACCAGAGAAACTATTATCACAGTAAAAAATGAATGCAAGGATGAAGAAACGCAGTCTTAACTTAACATGGAAGCACTCAAGATGGTCTTAAAAGCCTTGGATGGTGGTGTTGAGCCATGGTTTCATGTTACGTATTGACTGAAAGCACGAGCAACATTATCCGCTCTGCACCTATAGTCATACATGATGCCTTACATATCTAATATTCTAACCTAGTGTTGGAATTTTTTTTAGAAATGACTCAATGTATGGATGAAAATTAATAATAAAGAGGCTAAATTCAGTGACTCTCCGTTTATAACATAGAAGACATATTTAGTTTTAACTTTATTTATTGTATAGTAGTTATTTGCACCAAAAGCTGTTGAAAAGATGAAGAAACTAATATTCATAGGTGTGTGTTTCGGCTATTTTTGTAGATTTCCCCCAAATTCTGCATAAAAAACTGTAATATAGAGGTTATACTACAACATGCCAAAATAAAACGAAATGTGTTTTAGACTTAGATTAATGCAGTGAAAACAAGGTGGCATTCAGTTTTAAAGAAAACAGATTTTAACAACCATCTGCTTGGAGGTCTTTAGTTTGGTTCGTGTTTGGAAACGTGGACTCTCTTCAGTTTTAGATTTTATTGAGACTAACATCAATATTTGTACCTGATCCCTTAATCTCACATTTATGTGGCATGAAGCACGATTAGAGTCAAAATCTGCAGTGTCTAATTTAAGTTTACTTCATTTATTTGCACAGGTAACAAAACAGGCAGAATATGTCAAAGAATCAAAAATGGCCTTCCACAAATTATTGCACAGGTGTGATTTAGAAATTTGAAAAACACTGTGGATGAACAGAGTTTATGGTTGACATTATTGGCCATGTGAGCAAATATGAGGTTTCTTGTAGTTTGGTGGTTTTAAGTAATTGCTTGCAATCCCTTTAATGTGTCATTGTGTATTAAATGAGAATCATTGGATTGTGTTTATTAATTTCATTTCATTTGCACAGTTAAGAAACACACCAAACCTGAACATATCAATGAATCATACTGCCTCTTCAAAAGGTATTGTGCAGGTGAGAAACCTGAAAGGGGTCACAAATAAATAAGGAGCTAAAAGAATAGTGAGCTTTTGACAAATAAAGGTTGACAGATCACAATTAATCTCAGTGGTACTGATATATTTGCTCTTTGGTGCATGTGGATGGCATAGGGGATACTTTTTGTTGTATTCCCCATTGCTTTCTTGTGTTTACTGAAAGAAAATCTTAGTTTTTCATTGATACGGCTAGAGAGGAGATCGGTTTGGGATGGAAACAAATGATCCCACACTGACTGGTAAAATAATTTACAAACATGAGGAAAAGTTTGTTTTACTCTTCCAAAATTCCGTCTTGCGTGTGAGTTCCATTGTTTTGTCACGTCCTTCTTGCCTCAGGGACACTTTTGCTCCCACAATACTTTTTTTTTTTTTATCAGATAAAGATCAGTGTGTGATCTGATGCTAACGTCCTGTCTCGTTCTCTGCTGAAAATCTACACTTTTTCCGACCCGTCAGATGACGCCTGTGGGTGTGACATTGCTGCGGACTGTTTCTTGCTCAGTCGCAGGATGTTTGCAGTCTGTTTGCTGCTTCCCTGCCTCCACTAATCCAAGGAGAGCAATTGATGGCATTAGTGAGGCTCTCCTGTCAATGGAGCAGGGCGAGGCTCTGCGCATGCTCCGTGCGGTTCTTTTATGGAGCAGGGGTTTAGCCCTGGTCCCTCCCTCCCTCTTGTCTGACTCCGTCTGGGAAGGAAGGGTTTGGTGCATCGGTGGAGACCGGGAGGCTGCCTGGACGCGATCCGGAGTCGATAGATAGTTTTAATTATCACATTTGTGCCCCCCCCCCCGAGGACCGGACCGAGCTGAGACCGAACCGGCTTCTTCTTCATTCTCCACATCCTCGTTTCGACACGGAGAGCAGCCGTTAATCCGCACGTCCATCCCCCGTCGCAACGCTAACACCGGTCAACATGTCTGGCTACCAGGGCAAGAAGAACATCCCCCGTATCACAGTGAGTGTTGTGCAGTGTTCGTGTGGCTAAAGCTCGGTCCGCGGTCCGGTGTGTGGCCGCGGAGGCCTGCGGGTGTGAGTACAGGATGTGACCGGCGCGGTGCGGTCCTTGTGCCGCTGCGCTGCTCCATAAATCTGAGCCGGATAGCGGGGGATAAACCTGCAGAACTCTTCTTACTAAATGCAGGTGCTGTGTAGTTCTAATACACAAATACACATTAGAGTCGATCAGTCGAGAATGGAATCAATAACGTGGTCGGGCTGAAAATCCCATTTTTTATATCATCTTTGCGACAAGTGCTCATGTCCGGACAAAACGCATCGAACATGTGATATTAAAAGGTGAATTAGTGCATTAGTGCAGCCGGAACTAGTGCAGGGTCTGTGGTGTGTGCATCCGGACCGGGCGCCGGTGGTCTTTGTTAGACCGGGTATCACCACACACCAACTGGTGGGCAAATGCTCCACCGCATCCCGCATATGACGCTCCCTGGTGGGATCTGGTTTGACCCAGGCTGTCTTTTCACTCTGGAAAAATGTGGATTTTGTGTTTGTACTTGAGGTGTCGTACAGAAGCCGAGAGGCCACATGAACGGTGTCACTGCGGGGAGGTTTTATGTCCCTGGAATCATTGCAGGGATAGTGGTGCTTGAGTGGAAAGTAGAGAATAGGGAGGGGAAGGGAGGGGACAGAGGGTCCTATTTCCTTCCATGTCTCTCCCTCAGCTGTGTAATGAAGGGAAGATGCATGTAGGCAGAGCTGAGCAGTAAAGAGGTCAACGTCTCTCTATCCTGGACTGAAATAATTGGATTAAAATGTCAAAGTGGGTCAAATCATGCCGATAAAGATGAGGAAGGAATCGTGTGGCTTTGAATCCAAGCTGAACATCTCAGACAGGGACTTTGACCACTGATAGGAGCTGTGCAGTTGAAGAGGTTTAGATTCATCATCCAACATCTGGATTGGACATGTACAGTATCTGACAATTGTCTTCACTTTGGAGATAACAAAGGGGGATGTTTGGATCAGGGTGGTGGCTGCTGGTTGGGAGGATGGAGGACATTCTTTCATCACGCCATCATACTTCTTTACAGACATAACTAAATGAGTCCCAGCCTTGACGTCTCCACAGCACTAAACCACGTTGTCAAGAAAGACAACTTATCTTTTGAGACATACCTGCTCTTCCTGTCATCGAAAGGCATTTTTTTAGAAAAATATCTGGACATCTTTTATTATTTCCTCTTTCTATATGTTAATGATTAATCCCTGCTACCAGTTATAGTATATAGTATTTTTAATGACACGTATGGCACATGTGGATGCCAGAGCTGTAGTCAGTGCAGTGTGTGTTATACAGGTGCTATGATAAGACTCCATTCAGTTGTGACACTAGTGAATGGTACAGTCCCTTCTTTTCACCTTTGTAGAAATATTTTTTTCCAACATAGTAAGTCAGACAAATGTTAAACTGGAACACAGATGATTGTCTTGTAATGTGATGTTACTCCGTTTTATGTGAATGTGTGATTCCCAGTCCTGCAAAACAGATAAACATACACCAGGCAATGAATGAAAGAGTGGAAAGTAGAGGTAAAGGTTCAGATTGGTGGTCATTTCTAACAGTGTCAGTTTTTATCTCCAGCCTGAGTGATGCTGCATAACTGCTGTATTCTGTTAGAAACTGTAATAATAACAACAACAACAACAATAATAAAAATAATCAGCTCATGCGGTCGGAGGCATGGTACCTCCGCCAAGGCCCTAAAGGTCTGAAAGGTTCAGTTTCTCAGAGTTGTTGGAGGAAGCGCCTTTGGGTCTTTTCTCGGTCACTGCTGCAGATTTTGTGTAATTTTGCTGAATCAGATGTTGGTGACAACATGAATAAATGTGAGTGTGTTGCTGCAGGTTCCAAATGTCAACAGTGAATTTGGTGAATCAAACAGATTCCAAATATAGGCCTCCAGCTTCCAAAACATGAGGATTTGTGGGTTTTTTAGTATGTGACACCAGTATAAACTGGATCAATGTAAATTATACAAAACCAAATGTGAAAATGTATCATTTATTCAATATCTTGCCCATGAAAAACAACCACAAATCTAATTTTCACTCAGTGGTTCTGCTGCTACCCGGCTCTACATAAGTAACTGTATCCTGCCTCTCAATCATCTCAAAGAACAAAGGGCATGAGAACAAGTTACATATGAGTTCCTGATGATGAAACATGGGTCTGTGCCTTTTGAATGGCGTTCCTCGTACCTGGGCTGTAGCCAACTGGCTTTGAGATCAGAGGAAGATGGTAGTCCAAACAGTGATTAAGTCAAACCCAAATAGATCCACTTCCTATTCTTGACTCACCAGGAAAGAAAGCGAGTCAGAGACAGAAGTATTTTCTCTAAATTCCAGGATTACACATGCTTTCTATCATGCAGCGCCTCCGTCATGCAGGCTTACAAGTTCACGTCAGGCAGAAGCATATGATTGATACGCAGCATAAGATGGTGAAGGCTGAAACATGGAGGCTCTTAGTCATGTTTTCCAGCTGGACGGGTTCTTGACTCAGGGTTTAGGTAGCAAACACAGTCCAGTCAGTGTTGGGCTGGTTCACGTCTTCATTTCTTCTATGGAGTGAAAACCGGACCAGCTTAGTAAACCTAACAAAGGAAATGAATGAGGCTAAATTGAATCAAAACTAGAGATTACAGACTGCAGCTGCTACAGTAGACCTCTGTGTCTCCCTGTCGTTCTGCACAAGATAATCACCTTTAGAGTCTGAATGATTATGAATAAAAGTTTTTTTTTTGTGGTGATGGGTGGAGCTGTGACGTCGACTAAACAGCAGATGGAGTCATGTCTGCACAATCACAGGCTGTTCTTATTAAATATGCATGGACTTCCTTAAGTTCACCACCTGGGGTTGATCTGGACACTACTTAGTATGAATATAATATAAGTCTGCAGTCAACTACACAGAGGATGTGACAAATGACCACCAGAAGTTTGTATAAATGACTTTTTGTGTAGTCAGAAAATTCTGTGTAGGTTCACAAATCCAACAGAACAAAGGCCATGCGTGGTACTGATGTACAGTGGTTTGTATATTTTTTCTTGGAACACCTATGGAGATGCAGTAGAAAGACACTGTAGTAAAGGAAGTAAATGCATAAGGACATTAAATACTGTCACTGACCATCTAGTGAATTATGACAAACACAGAAAAACTCAAAACTCTTTCTACAACTAATTAATAAATTAATCTGTTTTAAACATTAAATATCTAATTCGCTAAATAAAAGTGTCTGTGGTTTATGTTCTGGGTTGAGGCTGATGAAGCAGAATGTCTGAAACTCATCAAGTTCTAAGATATTTCAGAGCATATTAAATGTGCTCTGTCATCATCATGTCTGTTGCATCTAATTCAGTTTGAACTCAGGTCTACACAGGGTTCATGTTACTTTACCTCCATTTTTATCTACACTTTGAGTGGTTATTTATTTATTTATTTATTTATTGTCACACTGAGCTAAAGAAACCACTACATGATAAATCTCCATATAATTTTCTATCTAACAAATGGGTCTAGCTCTTTAATGCATGGTGCCTTGTTAATGTATTGTTAATCTAGTGTTTTTTTTAATATAAAATAGATCCAGTTGGATTCAATTATTTAATTAATATATAATTCTTAATTTCTCTAATACACTACTATTCAGTGTCATCATAATTCCCTGCAACAGAAGTTTAACATGTAATGGTATTAATTCTTTAAGCATAAACGCATCCATAAATGACATTGCTGTTCAACAAAACCTACCATTATAATGTGAAATGTAATTCTCCAAAAAAGGTAAAAAAAACCCCAAAGCAAACAAACATTACACCCTAGGTCATCTTTGTAACAATATGTTTTGGATCTGTTTAACAATATATCAATGTAAGATAAGACTTACTGACTTATCCTCTTTAGTTAGGGTTTTTCATGATGTTCTTTATATATGTGTCACTGTGGGGAAGTTCAAGTGTCAAAAAAGCATTTACTGTAAAGTGAGTGTTGCAAATATCAGAAAAAACAAGCACAAAATTAGGAGTTGGTGTCATTTCTGGAAATAATGTTTTAATTAAAGACTGTAGTAATGTCATGCATTAAAGTTATTCCAAACTGAAACCGTCAATGACAGTGTTAGAAAGTTTTAGTGAAAGATGTGACTGAGAAAAATATACCAATAAGTCGGTGATGGAGAGGAATTACAATGTGTTATTTTCTGTTAAACTCTTTCATTCTGTTTGTTGTGTAGGAATGATTTAATTGGACAGATTTTGCACAGCACTAGTGCTGGTACAGTGGTGTAGTGGTTGGTACTTCCACGTCACAGAAACAGTCTCCTTATTCATGTGCTATGCCAACACAAATGCTAATGTTTGTGTATGAGGATGAGTCAAATGTAAAGACTGAATTTGCACAACAGCCATAATAAAGCGAGTTAACATAGAACCGTTTAACGCATTACTTAATTAATTGGGTATTTGGCTTATTTTCAAACCTACCTTGATTAAAAAAAATGCTGTACATTGAGGGATATAAATATGCAAATCAAAGTGAAAACGGATCAAAAGATATTGTTTCTGCCAAAGGAAATCAGACTCTTAACGGAGGCAAAAATAGATGGAGGTTATAATTAGACTGTCGGGGATTAAAGTCTGTGAATCCAATCCTCAGCAGATGAGGGATCGTTAGAGGAGGGTTTATTCACCTGCAGAGCAATGTCCACGGCGACCGAGCGTTTGTTGTGTGTTCACACATCATTCACAACACGCCGTTCAACCCAGAATGATCCTCAATTTCCCTGTTGATGAAGCCAAAGGAAAAAAGTAACAATGTATGAACATGTCAGTTTATGCATGTGTTCATGAATATTACCTTCTTTAGTTGGGATTTTTCACATCAAATTTTTTAGGTATTTTGCTGATATATGTAATTAGGTAATTTACTGATCAGATTAAATACAATGACTATTGCTGTATATCAAAGCAGAGGAGAAGATTTCTTTTTCAGCAAAATATATTATTTACTGAGCATTGAAACAAGCATTTCCATCCACTGTCATTAATTCAACTCCATGGGTTTTACTGGTGAATCAATGTTGTAGAAGATGATGGTGTTTCCGCGGTAACGACAGAGCTTCTGAACATCTAAATGGGTTGGATCTGATGACCATGAAAAGATGAATAACTGTATTTTACACTAGTCATTTACATGTATGGACAGGATTAATGGATCAGCAGGTATTATTTTTCCTGAATTATTAATATATGTCAATGTAATTCATTATTGAAAAGCTATTAAACATTTTGGATCATTCATTCATCTTCCAAACCCGCTTTATCCTTTGCAGGGTCAGTAGATGCTTTTGGCTGTTTAGTTGTTTGAGGGTCAACAGGCAATGTGTTATGTTTCGGCCTGGTCAAGTTGAGTTTTGCGTAGTTCCTGGCTTTTATTTTGGTGAGTTCCTGTTTGTCCTGCGTTCTCTCCTCATGTGTCTGTAGCTTCACCCCCGGATTCCCTTCCCGGCTGTGTCGTGTCAGTGATAATCTCTAATTGTTTCCCACCTGGGGTTCCATTGTGTGTACTTAAGGTGCTCGTGACTCCCAGTCTGTGTCAGATTGTTGTGCATACTATCGATGACAGATCCGTGTCGTGCCTGGTGAAACCCTGAGAAAGTAAGTGATAGCGATAATTCATAGTTTTTTGTATAGTCATAGTCATGGGTCATAGAAGGATTTTCTAAATTGGTAGCCTCGTAGTGAGCGATTTGTGTTCAGACGTTTTGTATTCTCTAGTTTCTATTTTTCCTCTTTGGAGTGACTTTGATTTGATTTAATTGAATTGAATTTTCCCATTGTGGGTCTCTTTTCGCTTGTTAAAGAGTAATTGTATTCCCATGTTTTTGGAAATTTAATAATTTAGGGATCAGAAAAAAAATTGTAACACTTTGACAATCTACTGTATGTTAAGGGCAAAGGCTGAATTTAAGTAAATTTTCGGGGAAAAATTGATGTAAATTTCAGCCACAGTAATGATAATGATTGTTTTTACTGTTATTTCCTTGAATATAATTGGTTCCTTATTTAGTGAACTGACCTTACAAAGTCCATCGCAGACCCAGTTGGTTGTCCAGTAACTACACATCTGTTAGTGTGTGTGTATATACACACACACACACACACATATATATACATATATATTCAGATGATTTCCTTTATTGTCATTGCACAGACCAATAATCTGTCAACGAAATGCCAGATTCGGTCTGCTTTCACCATTAGAAAACGAAAGAGTCCCGTGGAGTCCTGAGCCAGGAGCCCTTCACAGCCGGCCGCACAGCTAGTACACGTGCTGCAGCTCGTTAGCCGTTAGGTCCCATCACGATGGTAGAACGGTTGTAGAACAGTTGGTAGAATTAACCGTTTCACACCCGAAATGAATGGAAACCCTGGTTGTACCGTCACCTCCACATCCCGGTACACGTTGCCGGCTCCACAACCCACTGCACTGATGCCGTAGTCACGCGGGTCGCTCTCCGGTGTACACCGCTGTTGCTCATCCTAACTGGAGACGGACTCACCATCCCACATTGGTGTTAAGGGGGTCGGTGAAAGTAGCAAACCGGCTACTACCTCTCAGAAAACTTCAAAAATGACACATGTCCATGTTGTACAAGAGTCCAATTAACACAACCACAAGAGTCGGGCAGAAAAACTTAAGAGTATGAAAAAAGTTAAGGAGCTGCTGTACAGGCAGCCTACTAGGGCGCCATTTTAGAATAGTGTTGTGGCGTGTATAGTGACTGGTTGATTGTTTCCTGACATCAGCTGTTCATCTGTGTCTGCACATGGATAGACCTTTCTGGTAGCAGACTAGTTTTTCAATAATCCAGCACTCATAAATCATAGTGCTCCATGACCTGGCAGCTTTCTCTGCCTGACTTCACTCATATTTCCAGGATATTTTCCATTTGGAGAGCAACACATTCTGTTGCCATTGGTTACATCTTTAACTGGCTGGTGTTTGCATTGAGTCCATGACTAGAGCTGATTTGATCCTGTCCATGAAACTTCTCCGTCAGCAGCTCTTTGTCTCATCTGTGATTCATTTCAACAATAATAACCTGCAGGTATCGGATGATACAACAAATCAATGCGACTATAATGAAGGAATGATCAATACTCACAGACTCTATCGTCAGTCTGTTATTCTCACACGGACGCTGCCACTAAAACAACTCTTAAAACCTCCTTCTCCTTTGGTTGAGGTTCTCTTCCTGTGTTGGTTTTAGACTCAGTTCATATAGATCTTTTCCCAGTGTTCAAGGTTATTTTACGACAACCTTATGTTTGACCTCGTAGCTCAAGTGACGTTATTTAATTAGTTCAACCTTTGTTTCTACAGGTAGTCCTACTGAGACACAGTCTCATTTACAACAGACACCTGTTTGTGAACATAATACGACAACAAATAATAATACATAGTAATTGAATTGAATATGCCTTTAAAGTACAGTATACAATGTACAATACAGTACATAAATTAGAGTTCATATAAAAGCACACACTGGGGAACAATCGACGGATGCTTCCTCCAGTTTCCTCTATATTTCTCTAGATCACAGTCGATTTAAGGTCTGATATATTTCCTGTAGTTATTCAATAGTAGTCACTCAATTTAAGCTTGAAAAACTGTTTAAGACCCAGAAGTATTTTTTGCAGTGATTTACAAATGAATTTTCCTTTACATTCAACCTTTTAACAAGCCATTTATCACCTTTTCTTCTAGTAACATCTTTTGAATTTAGCATTTTTTCCAGTGAAAATCAGGTATTTTTCCAACATGTACTTTATTGAAAAGTTTCAAAAAATTCCTTGTTATGTCAAAACAGAGGATTGTGAATAAAAAGCAAGTTACTCAGCAAAATAGCGTTAATTGAACATAAACCCAGTGTGTTCATCCACTGTCATTAATTCAACTCCATGGGTTTTAGTGGTGAATCAATGTTGTAGAAGATGATGGTGATTCCATGGTAACGACAGAGCCTCTGAATATACAAATGGGTCATATCTGATGACCATGGAAAAAAGCTCATAAAACACCGTTCATAGTTTAACTCCTGACTGTGAGGATGGCCTTAATATGTGGTAAACGTTCAACACTTTAGCACTGGATAGATTAGATTAGATCCCTTTATTAGTCCCCTATGGGGAAATTTCAGGTTCAGCAGCACATATACGACAAGACACAAACAGAGAGATACTGTAAATATGATGAAAAATAAAAGTAAATTCTAATAATATAAATATGTAAATAGAAATAAGAAAATAAAAGAACAGATTGAATGCAACAGTAAAGATCAATAAAGAGACATTGTCAGTTATATACAGTTCTATAGTTATACCCTTATTGTTATATATAGTATATATAGTAATATACAGACATTGTCAGATATATAGTAATATACAGTTCTATAGTTATACCCTTATTGTTATATAGTAATATACAGAGACATTGTCAGATATATAATAATATACAGTTCTATAATTATACACTTCTATAGTTATACAGTTCTATAGTTATAACCTTATTGTTATCTAGTAATATACAGAGACATCATCAGATATATAGTAATAGGTAATCAGTTCTGTAGTTATACAGTTCTATAGTTATGCCCTTATTGTTATATAGTAATATACTGCTGTGTAATAATTATAGTAATAATAATAATAATAATAATAATAATAATAATAATAATAATAATAATAATAATAATAATAATTAACAGTACTAATGTTGGTTAACAGTACTGGCACCAGTGGGTCCATGGACAAAATAATAATAATAATAACAACAATATTCACTGATAATTAAGTAACGAAAGCAATTATATAATAATCATAGTCATAGTCAGTTAAATGTTGTCACTGTTAAAACACCTGACAGCTGCAGGGAGGCAGGACCTGTGATACCCCTCCTTCACACACTTAGGGTGTCTCAGTCTGTCACTGAAGGAACTCTTCAGTGCAGTCAGTGTGTGTTTGAGGGGGCAGGAGTCTCTGACCAGGATGGAGCGTCCCTGCCGTTCCTTAAGTAGGTGGTCCTGATGATTTGAACGTGGAGAGGTGTGTCTCATTCTCTTCTGCACCTGTCAATAATAAACTCTAAACCACACGTCAAGCCATCACACACACACGCACACACACAGGAAACAGAAGTCCTCCCACAACACCAAAATAACACCTCCATCCACACACCACACAGATGATCAATGTCAGGAACTCTAAACTGTTGAGAGATGTGTAAGACAAACATGATGTAAAGGACACAAAGGCACAAATGGAGAAACAAAGACAAAAATGACATAACATGGACACAATCTTAAAGGTGGAATAGATGCATCCAGATGAAAATGAAATAAAATATAATAAGAAAAATCCACATAAATGATTAAAATATAAAAAAAAACATGATAATGATGAGTTCTTTCAGCTTTTTCCCTTCCGGGGTCGCCACAGTGAATCCAATTCGCATATTTGATTTGGCAGGAGGTTTTACGTCGGTTACCCTTCCTCACACAACCCTTGTATTTATCCTGGCTTGGGACCAGCACAATGAGACATTGAGGCTTCAGTTGTAGGCAGCAGCGTGAAAAACATACTGAGACAAAAATAATATTAAAGATTTAGAGACAGCATTTTGAAAGTAAAGAGCAATTCATGACCTTTTCAAAGATTGTGAATCACTAATATAAAACAGCACACATGGAATTATTTTATATTTTATAGACTTACACTTCATGAGCTTGACATTTATTCAGTCACTCTTATGCTACATTTGATCATATGATCTAGTAAATAAGCGTTCACATACTATTACACACACACACACACACACACACACACACATATATATATATATATATATATATATATATATATAATCTTTAATGGTGGAAAACTGTCACTAGACATTGACATTACTGTGATGAGCAGGTATTATGTCTCATGTTGATGATGATTTCTTTCGGCTTTTTCCCTTCTGGGGTCGCCACAGTGAATTCAATTTGCATATTTGATTTGACAGGAGTTTTTATGTCAGATGCCCTTCCTGACACAACGCACTGGACACCCTCGCTGGGAATCGAACCTGGATCCCAGCCTTACCAACTGAGCTATGCAGCCAGCTCAGTTAGTAACGTCTTATGTCTCATGTTACATTTTGCTTTTGTTTGTGAGCAGGTCTTCCTTTGTCTAACCTTGTAATCATCAAATGCGGCATGTTTGTTTATTGTTTTCACAGAAATCTGATTCATTCCTCTTTATTTCCACTCCACATTTTCTCCACTGTCATGCTATGTGGACAAGAAAACAGAGCTGAAGGAAACTAAATCACTGCATTGTCCTAGTGATGGCGTTGAATTCCTGCTTCTAAACACCATCCTCTTACTTAACGCTTCTGTTTCTTTGTTTTGGATCCGTTGCAGAGATAGTGGAATGGAGAGTTGTAGTGTGAGATGAATTGACAGCGGTGTAGTAACACTGAACCCATTCATCTCCTTTCACATCCTGTTTGCGAGGCCGTTCCCATGAAGGAAAGGTCACTGTCATGTTTGGCGTAGATCCAGTACAATCAGATACGCTCTCCAAAACAACCACATGATTATACAAGTGTGGGTTCATGGCATGTAATTGTTTCCCCAATGTTCAGTAGGTTTTCTGCAGCTGAAGGATTTCAAAGTGAACAGATTTAGACAAAAAAAAAAAACACCTTCCGAACAGGAACTTGTCCGACTGTTGAGCACAAAACTGCCTGATTTTCATACACATCAAAACAGAGTAACTGCCTCTGAAAGGGTAATTTTTGCCTCCTGGTCTTGGCGTTCTTCACAAACATGAGCATCAGCTTTAGAAGCATAGTGTACTGCTGGCGAAGTCCAGGAGGTAATGTGATAATGACAGGCATGATGAGCACATGATGTAACGGCATATTTCAGAGCAGTCGTGGGGATGAAAACAGGCCAGCATTGGACTGGACCCAGGCCAGTCTGCTCTGCACTAAACGCACATTGACCACATGATCCCGTTAAGTTCATCTGCGCCGTCAGGATGCCGCCACACCTCTGAGACGACCACTGCGGAACGTTCTCCAAACCTGCCGGAGAACCAAGCTGGTGTGGGTTTGTGTCTATCATTGCTGTTAGTATATGTAGAGTCAAGTATATTAGTATATGTAGAGTATAGTTTAAGTATTAAGAACGAGTTGATCTGGTTGATAAGTGGCATGTATTGTCATCAGATTGGTAATAGTCATGCGTGAGTGTAAAACTATTTTATATTCAATTTTATGAACAGCAGATAAAGAGCTCAGTGTATTATTGCTGCAGATTAAGAAGAAAAGTAAAAATAAAGATGAGTTTCTGGACTTTCTCTAATCTCTGATTGTTTGTGACACAATAGATTATTTCAGTGGATGTAGTTGGCAACAGTTCAGCAACATATTTTTGTGAGATGTCAGCAGACAGAACATTTGGAAATGAGTGTTTAACAATGTGTTGTATAAAGCTGCATAAAAGGGAAAGAGAAAACAGAAAAAAACAGAATCCACTGACAAGGAAGGAAAAACCCCTTTCAATTGATGAAAAAAACAAACAAACAGAAATCCTGGTCTACTTTGGCTGAATTGTGCTTAAAGTTACAAAGTGTAATATAAAAAACCTGTTTTTGGCGACGCCAGTGCCCATTAAATGAACTGCAGCCTACAGTCAACATTAGACTAATTATTTTGTAATCCTCTTCCTTGATATGTGATATTTGTCCATTTCAAAGATAATTTTATGCAGTAAGAAAGTTATAGTGTGGAGCAAGAAACATCTATTTGTATGGGCAGTTTTAATGGACTGTACACCACCAGCACTTAAAAAGACAAAAAAAAAGTTTCCTCGTCATATTTTACATCATTCTTCAAGTGTAATGTGAAAAAGTATTGAAATAGGCCGTAGCTACTATAGTACATGGTTACAGTTGTTTGTTCTGGATATACAGGCTGCAAAAAATGGATGAAGACAACTGAAATTTGGTTTGTTAGATTTAACAACACATTGGTAAAAAAAAAATACAATTACTAATTGAGTTCAGTTATTTTTTTTATTAAAATACTTCAAATTATAAATCAAACATTTGCCTAAAAAGCAAAGTACATACTCTCTGTCCTCTGATCCTCAGATGAAATGAGGCATAACTCCCTCAAAATACACTTTAATGTGGGTAAAAAAAAAACAACTGCTTGAACCCAGAGGAAGAGCCTCAGACATCGTACAGACATTTGGAAAAGTTATGCATGTAGAAAACAGATGCATGTATGTCTTAAATACACACCTTGGCCATGAAGTTGGAATAAAATATTTGTTCCTATTCTCATGAAATGATTGTGACTGTGTTTTATTCTTGATAGATAAAGTGTAAGTGGGACCTGGTATGTAATCATTACAGCAGGTAATGAGGTTATTAATGATGTGTATATATAGGAATAAAAAGAGGAACGCGTCTGAGAACAAAACTTTTTTGGCAACAGTGTTTGTGGAAAATGCGCTAGTTTCCACATATTGAAATGGAGTTTTAGTTCAGTACTTGAACTTACATTCCGATACTAAAAATAAAGTAAGATAAGGTAACATAAAAGCAAACAAATGTATAAATAACATCTGTAAATAGGTAAACTAGATATGAGATCAAATCTACTGAGCAGTACTTGAAGTCCACCTGATTCAGAAAAACCTATTGGTCATGGCTCATAGTGTGTCGTCAGACTGAGCTGCAGTCTGGAGGATCGGCTGGTCGGATCGGGGCGGGGTCCCAGCCGAGGACATCGCAGGGCAGCAGTTGTGCTCAGCGCCAGGGTTTGTGGCTGAGCAGCGGCGACTCAAACAGAGCAGCCTTTGTTTGTTGAGGATGGAGTCCTTGTGACCAAAGCCACCACTCCCTTTTTGGACAGAGGGGCAGAGCCGACAGGGCTGCAGGGGTGGGGACAGGT
>JAPTHA010000005.1:35920675-35931324 GCA_029814585.1 Gymnapogon annona | reverse complement strand
ACACACACACACACACACACACACACACACACACACACACACACACACACACACACACACACACACACACGTACAAAACTGAAATTCATCTTCATCCTTTAACTCATCATTAGATCAAGCGTCACACATACACATACTAGGAGCAGCAAACTCACCATATGAGGCACCCAGGGAGCAACTGGGATGGGTTAAGTACCTTGCTCAATGGTCACCAAATATCCACCAGTCCCTGGAATAAAACCGGTGACCTTTTGTTCACAAGCTGACTCTCCAACTATCTAGAGTACAGCTGTATTATTAAAGTACAAAAATTATAATTACTCTATGACATTTAAGTGATGATGCATGTTCATTAATGCATATTGTTCAGATTCAAAGACAAAGATCATCCTTTTTATTGTAGATATTTCGCTTAAATGTTTCAGAGTTGAATCCAGAGGTTTTTTTTTTAATATATCCATCAGCTGGGACATTCTGCACATTATGTTAGTATTTGAACTGGCGCACATCTGTGGCATTAACTAACTCAGTAAACTGTATTAATGGATAGATCGTCACTTTGCACTGATTGTCTGCGTGCTGCTTTCGGATACTGAACGTCCAAATGATTCACAGTCAAATGAATTAATCTGTTGCGAAACATATCACCACTGCTCTTTGCACCTGCGTGAGGAATGCTGACAAAGCTGAGCATCCAGAGCTGATCATCTTCTCGGCCATGTCACACTTTGACAGCTCTTTGTTGTTGCATGTTTGGCAGCTGTGAGGTGATGACTCATGGGACGTGTCACATCACATTGTTGGTTCAACAGTGTGTGAAAGTCAGAAGCCGTGCTCCGTTTCATCACTAAACTATTCACTCCCGCTGAGGTTTGGGTTACTGAGTGACAGATATTGGGCTTAAGGTCTTGGTCTGGTTACAAATGAATGTGATTAGACAAATAATGTCAACACAGGAGGTCTGATTAGATCCGCACTGTCCATTATTCACTATGGAGCTAGTTTAAGACCAGACTCCATAATTTAAGTGTTCTGGAGACACTTGAGTTATGGAGTTACCTAAATGTAACATTTATGTAACAAATACATAAGTATTTCCAACAACTGGTATAATGAAAAATTATTAAATTAAATGTAAAGATGCACAGGTCAAACACTGGCATCAGTAACAGATATCACCATCTGAGGTGTTATTTCATCAGTGACCGATATGAGTTTATTGTATGATATTAAGGGTTGTTTTATAAATTTGTGTGATCAAAGTCAACAACGAATCACTTTGTATAATAAAACATAATCACTGTCATTTCAGCATCAAACTCCATTCTTTACGTTTAGACGTGTCCAGTGGAGAAAACAACAACAGTAGTCACTTTCATTCCTCAATCACACCTTGGTATTACTTCTCTTTTTTCTACTTCCATTAGGTAATTAAAAGATAGTAAAACAAAAATTGGTAGGATTAACACCATATTGCAAAATACTGTAAGTTCAATAAAAGAAACAGAAAGAAACAATACCACATTATGGAAATAATGACAGTGGTTTCCTGTCAAGTTCCTATTAAGTAGCTGTTAAAAGTTTACACATCCAACTCAGCCTGACTGAACATTTTCTATCATCGGACTAGTCTGGTCTGATTGAGGTGGTTACATGATATATTTTTGGTCTGATTGGTGTGATATTATAATAAAATGGACTGTTAAGCTCTGTGAAAACACTACTTTTCAAACCAATGTCAAGACACTTGTAGATCTGAAACCTGCTTTCAGGGCTTTTCTGTACGTTATCTGTGTATTTTCTGACCACTGTTTTGTGCTCATCTTCGCAGGTGTATGAGGTGTTCAGTGTGATCCGAGATCTAGGAGCCATTGCCCAGGTCCACGCTGAGAACGGCGACATTGTAGCCGAGGTATGATATCCAGGATCAGGACACGAAACTGGGTGTCTGCGGGTCCTTAAAAAATCTTCAATTTGTTTGTCCAAAATTAATGCCTTAAATAAGGCCTTATGAATGACAATTCGACATTCAAAGGTCTTAAAAATGCCACAAACACAATAAACAAAATTGCAATATTTTCTTACGTTGTACAGTGAAATCCTTGTAAAGAATCTGACAAATTTGTAAATACTGCTATGCATTTTAGCACAACGGAGCTGCAGAACAAATTGTCTACATTCTGCCTACAGAGGTGTGATCTTGATGTTTGTTATTTTTTATTATTATTTATTTCTATTTA
This sequence comes from Gymnapogon annona, assembly GCA_029814585.1. Taxonomy (NCBI): domain Eukaryota; kingdom Metazoa; phylum Chordata; class Actinopteri; order Kurtiformes; family Apogonidae; genus Gymnapogon; species Gymnapogon annona. The sequence goes on along the minus strand of JAPTHA010000005.1, from coordinate 35,929,084 downwards.
TTTTGATTAGATGAAAAATAAATCCCTGAGCTCAGGGCACCACTCATTTCACAGAGGCGGACTGGCAGTCTGCGCTGTATAAAACCTGCAATGCATCACTCTCTCCACCGTCAAGATGACACGCGCAGCACCGAGCTGTTAATAAGCAACAGATGAGCCTGAATACTCATGGAGATCATGCCGTGCTTCTTTTCCTGCAGCTCTGTGTTTAGCCCTGTCAGATGTTGTTCCGTGGTCTCATTGTGTGTGTTCATGTTTGTGTTCAGGAGCAGCGTCGGATCTTGGAGCAGGGCATCACAGGGCCCGAGGGCCATGTCCTGAGCCGCCCCGAGGAGGTAAAACGGATTTTCAGTTCTGATGGCTTTAAAAAAAAATTGAGGAGGGAAAGAAGGAAGTGGTTTTAGAACTATTGGATCTGTGGGAGGAATGTAAAAAATCCACACATGCCTCCGATTAACGGGAATAAATATGGGCCGTCTAGATCCAACTGGATATTCATTCAGACTGTGATATTTTATTAGACGTGTAAAGTCATGAGGAATTATCTGTCAACAAAGTCAAAAGAAAAGCTTACACTGGAATAAATCTAGAATCTGTCTTTATTCCAGCTTCGTCTCGCAATAGGACACCAAATGAACATTCAGTAAAATTAAGTAGAGTCAAATTGAAGTATTTTAAGTGTGGATGACGATGATATTAAAAAATAAGATCACATTTTAGGTCAAATAGAATTTCTGAGACCTCAATAAAGTTGACCATTTTCACAAGTATATACGCTAGTGTTTAACATTAGCTGACCTTTGACTCCTCAAGTGTACTTTGCTTTGCCCCTTTTATCCAAATATAGTCACCTTTGTCCCCAAAAATAAAAAAAAAGTGACAAAATATTACAGACTACTTGTTCAAAACAGCAATTCAGAAAAATATGTGTTACCTCCTACTCCCTTTGTCTGTTGTGGTTCAGACAAACATCAAAATTTTATTTGTTTGCTTATTAAATAAAGGCAAAAATAATAAAAGCATATGGTCAGACCTGGTAGCAATATATGAAATAATGTCGAAAATTTCTGTTCAAACTAAGAGAGGCTGGAGAAAAGCTTAAAATTCTCAGTTTGCCTGTAATTCATTATGATTATTTTAAATGTCAGCAAAATATGTAAATGTGAATTTCCCGTAACCTTTTCTTGAGCATTTCCCTTTCTATTTCCCCCCTGAGGGCTGTCCGGTGGCTGTGCTCCTCACACACTATAATGTTAAACACATTGTCCTGAAGCACCCTCTCCGTTCTGACAAGTTACACTACAGTCGAATTTGAAGAAATAAACCTCTGAGGGTTATAATGTTGTCAAAGGATGTGACCTTTTTCATAAGTCACGCTGCTGATGCTGCTCTGATTAAAAGCTTTACATTTAGTCTCCAGCTGCCTTGGCAAACATTAAAACACCTCTGTAAGATGAAATAGTATCGCCTTTCCTATGATTAATGTGAATAATCCACAGACGCTGTAGTTTCAACCACTTCCTTTTAGAGAAATCAGTGGCGTTACACATAAATGTCCAGATGTGGAAAGAAAAGCAAAGAATGGCCCAGAGGCTGCTACATGTACAACTCAACTCTGCTATTTTATTTTATTATCCTCTAATTTTCTGCTGTTTGACTTATGTTTGTGTAGCGAATTAAAAATCCCAGTAATTGCTCGCAGCCCACTAATACATCAGAATCTGTAGCTGTACTTAGATTGATTAAATGCCGTTTGTTTGTATATCAATATTTATAGAGTGGTTATTAAAAACTACAGCAAAGCAAAAAACAAAAAAAGGAAAAAGTGACCCAGGGAAATTGCACAAGGTGACGAACCAGCAGTATTTTCTCATTTTGGAACATTTTGTACTGTGTGTCATTGAGAAAAATCAATCATGGCTCCTCATTTGTCAAAATAATGCGCCAAGCTCCTCTTAAGTGTTTTACCTTACTGTTGTTGCCATGGATGGAAAACAGGAAAAAACACAAAGGATCTAACTTTAACCAGCTCGTGATGAATGCGAAGTAGAACATAGGAACAGTTTTTAATGCAAACCTATTCAATGTTTCAGTGTAAAAGACAAACAAATGTAAATATACATCAAATTATAAATCACTGTGTAACATTAAAGTATATAAACCTGACACTGGATGTACATTTGTGTCATAGCTTTACAGTTTAATCCCATCAGATCATGTGTAAAAGGTCTAAAGAGGACATGAATGGACACTGGCAATGAGAAATTAAAGTATTCTTCCTCTTGTCCAGGTGGAGGCTGAGGCCGTGAACCGCTCGGTGACGGTTGCCAATCAGACCAACTGTCCCCTCTACATTACCAAGGTGATGAGCAAGAGCGCTGCTGATGTCATCGCTCAGGCCAGGAAGAAAGGTGAGTCATGAAAAACATGATAGAAATATAGAAATAATTCAGTATAAAAGCACCAGACACTGTACGTGCACATATTGTACATGGAAAAGTTTGCAGAGTAATGTTGACTAAATAATTTTATTTGACGTTGTTACATGCCTTGGACAGACGTCATTATGTTTTGACTTGATTTATTTTACGTATAAATGTCAGAGTAGTGTTATTGCGATGAAAATGTACCTCAGAAATAAAAATCAGATGGAAGAAATACCAGAATCTGAAAATACACACATTCCCTTTTGAACTTCTAGGCTATTGTATTCTGTTCTCTTCTATATCCTATTATCCCTCTTGGTACGAAGACATAATAATAATTGTAAATATTGATTAAACTGATGGGATTTTTCTAAGTTTCTGTTTTGAAACATAGTCGACAGAATGTATCAGTTGTAATCATGTGTTTAATCCCTACCTGTCTGAAAACCAGCCAAAGGTTTTGGTACTGACACAAACTAATAAAATTCATCAAAACATAAAAATCTTCTAGAATCCACACAGAAATGTGTCAATGACAAAGCTTTAGTGCAAGCAAACGAATAGAAACATAGAGAATAGTTCTGTTGTCTTGTCTTTATGTTTAGTTATTGATATATTTTGCAATAAGACACTTTTCAGCCTCATTTTTGTCTGTTTTGATACAATAATTTTTGCACTTACACTGACCTTTTATGAACATTTACATAATCTGTAAATTAAAGTGGAAATACCTGATTTTTACTGAAAATACAAGATGCAGAGGATGATATAATAAATACTGATAAATCATTTGGAATGTTTTGAATGTAGAGAACATTCCATTTAGACATTTCCACAAAACATAGTCCTTGGCCTTTAATGGTTAAATTAATCCATAAAGGCTCTTCAAAAGATCAAAAACCTGATTCAGGGTTCTTTCCTCTTAAGACAATATCTTTGGCTTGTGGATCAAACAGACATTTGAGGACATCTGTCATCTCGGGCTTTGGGAAACACTGAACAGCATTTTCCTTCTCTGTTTGATATTTTACAGATAAAACAATTCATCTGATAGTCATCACTAAAGTAGCTCTGGGGTTTTAACAGTTATTAAGTTAAATCAGTCTCGGAGGTGGTTAAGAGGTTTCTTTAACTTCAACTTTATCCTCAACTCCACTTCAGGGATGTTTTTCGTTTTGAGAAACTGAAACTGTTTTTCTGTCTTTGTGTGAGAAACCAAAAACAATTGACATAATCAGTTCAAAAACATGTCCTCTTGACCTGACAGAGGCTCACTGATGTGAGTTGTGTTTGTCTTGTAGGCACCGTGGTCTATGGCGAGCCCATCACTGCCAGTCTGGGGACAGATGGATCACATTATTGGAGTAAGAACTGGGCCAAAGCAGCCGCCTACGTCACCTCTCCCCCCCTGAGCCCTGACCCCACCACCCCAGACTATCTCAACTCCCTGCTCTCCTGGTGAGCGTTCCATCCAGACCTTTACATCACACATGCACCAAAAAACACCCGTGTAATGACTTGTACTCCTGTGTCTACAGTGGAGACCTGCAGGTGACAGGAAGTGCACACTGTCCATTCAACACAGCCCAGCGCGCCGTGGGAAAAGACGACTTCAGCCTGATCCCTGAAGGGGTCAACGGCACAGAGGAGAGGATGTCAATCATCTGGGACAAGTGTGTGGTATGTAACGAATCCCATTTAGACTCAGACTTGCTTTAATTGTCATTACACTGACACACACAGAGGATCTGGCAACGAAATGTCGTTGTTTGGCAACTGACAACACAGTATACAAAAGTGCAAAAGTGAACAAAGCCGTGACTGGCTGCAGTGCAAGATGACATCACATACAGTCAATATACATACAGTAAGATAGGCTGTAAATATTGCACGTAAATGTAAACAGTACTTTAAACAGTGTAAATATTGCACGTGAAGTCAAGTACAGTTCAGTACTCTGATGGCTCGGGGGAAGAAGCTGTCACTGAATCAAATATCAGTGCACAGCTATTATATACTACCTATTATTTAGGCTATTTATCAATGATCTGCCTGATGTGTGCTAGCACCATGTCAGTTATACGCTGATGACACCATAGTGTATATCCGTGCAAAAACAAAGCTGGCTGCTGAGAATTTGTCATCTGCCATGGGGACAGTCTTTGATTGGTTAAAGAACTCATGTTTACATCTCAGTGTCACTAAAACCGTGTGTATGTTTTTTCTCAAAATCTACAATTAGAGAGAGAGAGAGATCCAATAGTTATGGTCAATGGCTACAAGTGGTACAAGAATACAATTATTTAAGTGTTACAAAGGATACTCATTTATCATTTAGAAAGCATATGAAAAATTTGAGAAACAAACTAAAATTTGATTTGGGAAATTTTAAACTTATTAGAACTACAGAGGTTTAAAAATTGTATCTGAATACCACCATTCTGTCACATATACACTAGTGTCTGACGAGCTGGAGCCAGGCAAATGAGAGCACACTGCTGCCTATAGAAATGCTCTACAAGAAAAATATGATCTTTTATCTAATATTTTCAAACTCCTATCATCACTGTAAAATACTGAGGAAATATAATTTTCTATATTGGGAAAATATAATCATTTATTCAGACATCATTCTGCTCTATAAAACACTCCATGGTCTTGCTCTTCCCCTAAAAGAGTTCATACAGTTAAATTTAAGGAGACTGTAAAATACATTTAGAAAGACTTAATTTGGACAGTTGGACAGGTCAAGTCGCACACTCATAGAATCTGGTCCTCACAGAAATAAGAAACCTGACCTCTATCCATAACTTTTAGTAGATCCATGAAACAGCGGCTCCTGGACAGACATGTCAATCTAATCCACAAGTGTTTTAACATCACAGCAATTAATATTGAAATATGTGTGTCTTGTTGTGTGATGGTTATTTGAGTGTAATGTTTTTAATCTAGGTGCTATATGTGCTTTTAGTATGTTCTCATTTTACTAATATCTCTACTGTAGTATTCACTGACCCTTAATGTCTTTGTCATGTGTGATGGACTGAATGTTATTGTGCCCATGTCCTATTTTTGTCCTGCCATCCACCTGCCAATGGGACGACGGGTCAAAATTTGCCTACATGGTACATTTACGTACTGTATTAACACATAATGATTAATGTACACTGTCCCATATTTAATAAAAAGAAATATTTAAGATTAAACAACCAAACACAAGCAATACTATATTACCTAATGTTTTTTTCTGTAGCTTTTTTCCACTTACTGCCTAAATTAATTTGCAATTACAAAGAAAAAAATATTTGTATAGGTTCCTGTGCTGTGATGGTTAATATGAATATAACATCTACAAAAACTATGATGCAAATTAGTGATATTAGGCATAATTTGAAGTAATAGTAATTAAACACTTTGTCCAGTCTCAGGTCTGTAGATTGTTTCATTGATGCTGCATTGATTTGGATAACATCATTGATTGAAGTTATCCAAAAATAAGTAGAATGTCATGAAATTACACTGTTGTTGAAACATGCCATTTGAATTGAATCGTTAATGTCAGGGATCATAAATAACCTGGTAACCCAGTAAGTGAAGATTTTTTACATTAAATAATTGCTTTGATTGGGAGTGGCATAATGTGGTTATTTCAAATACATTTGAACTTCTTAATGGAATATTCCCTAGAGTGGGCAGCTTTATTTATTTAATCCAAATTTCCATTTATCTAACCAGGAAAAATATCCCTTTGAGATTAAGAACCTTTTTTGCCAGGTTGTCCTCAAATACAATACACAGTTAAAACACAAATAACAGACACATTCAAAAGTAAATTCTTGGTAAAAGTAACATTTACATACAGATTAAGAAAGACAAGTATAAGTTATGGAGCCAGCCTCAAGAGCTCTCTGTTTGGACTTAAAAACACTCAAAGAAATACACTGTTGTCAACCAAAGAGAACAAAAGACGTGGCTGGTTCTCGAGAAGTAAAAAGTTAAACAAACCAGGTGAGAAGTAATTAAATAAATGGACAGGAACAGAAGGAAGGTTTGTCGTCTGATGCTCGGTTTAACAGAAGACCTGTGCTGGATTTCAGGTCAGTGGTAAAATGGATGAAAACCAGTTTGTGGCAGTGACAAGCACCAACGCCGCCAAGATCTACAACCTGTATCCCCGCAAGGGTCGCATCGCCGTGGGTTCAGACGCCGACCTGGTGCTGTGGGACCCCGAGGTCACAAAGATCATCTCCGCCAAGAGCCACAACTCGGTATGATCAAGAAATTGAATTACAGTCAGAACAGTCTGTCTTGAAAATGTCTGTGCTGAGGCTAAAACATGCGTAGACAATCACAATAAAAATAAAGACAGTTCCAGTTCACTGTCAGTTAAAGTAAGGATGTCCCTTTGGAAAACCTTCAGCCTTTCAATCATGATTCTGAAAGTCGTAAAGATGCTCAGATGAATGTAATTAGTGTCCGAACATACAGGAGGAAGACAGATATGAGTAGTTCAGGGACATCTGTAGACTGGATATTCCTAAGACACCTACATCATGAAAGGCTGCGAAAGGGTAAATTTGAGGTTTTGTTCTGGAAAGGCCCGCGGATTTTTTGTCAGTATCCACATTATTGTATTTGAAGGTGGACTGGACTCACTTGAAACCTTCACATCTTCATCCTCAGAGTAGTGGTGTGTAGTGCTGTTTACACTTTAATAACTTTTTAATCGGACACGTTCTCACAGATATCAATTACCATCTGACAGCGGCTTGAATAAGCGTGGACACCATCACAGACAGTAGGAAGAGTAAAAACTATTTTTTACTACAGATTCCTTTTGCTATAATTAAATATAGTGTTATAGAACATGGGCCAAGAATGAATGATCTAATCTTTGGAACCTGTCCAGGTAACACTTCTTCTCTCGCTGTGAGATAGTGGGTGTCAGACTCGCAGGGCTGTGGAGGTCTCGTGGTGATGTGTGCCTTTTCTGGTTAATAATAATTGTGTTTATGTCAGTGGTTTGTGGGTCCACTTATGGCCTGTGTTCTGCGAGACAACTCTCTTTGTGTCTGTCTGGATGCTGAAGGGTGTGGGCCTCACACAGAGTCGGGGGAGTGAGGTCATCGCAGAAATGTGCCAGAGAACTGGAACACATCGTTTCTGATTGTTCACAGGCAGATTGCTGTGTGTGTGTGTGTGTGTGTGTGTGTGTGTGAGTGAGTGAGAGAGAGAGTTTCCAAATCCTCTGCGGACCAGTCATTGTTTAAAATCACTGTAATGAAGAGGTTTGGGAGACGTTTCACTGGTTTGGAGGTCTGGTTGGACGTTGAGGCTTGGTTCGATGTTTCAGATTAGATTAAGGGTTTGTGTTGGACAATGTTTACGGGTGACGTTTAAAAAAAAAAAAACGCTTCTTTTTAATGGGGCTTGTTTGCCGCTGGGGGTTGTGGCAGCGGGCTGACACTAAGACATTTCTAGCACCTTCACTTTGGTTAATAAAACACATACAACTGCACATTCCTGTTATGTTACTGTGTGCAGAGACTGTCACAATTCAATTCTACCATTTACTAGTGATTGACATGAGAGATTTAATAAGACATGAAACCCTGTATGAAACACCTTCCAGGTAATTTTTGGGATAATTTGAATTTTTTTCTGATACTGGAACTAAAATTAAGTAGTAGTAGGTTGATGAAAATGTTCTCTACCAGACAGGAGTTAAAGAGGAGCTTTATGCATGTGGAGAAGCACAATATACAGCTGGAAGATGCAGCAAACAAGGTTAGATGGAAGCATACGATTTACTGTTGCTCCTAAAGGGAGCAGTTCAAAGTTGTAGTGGTAGTAGTAGGAGTGGTAGTAGCAGAGCTAGTAGTCAGTGGCAGGCCGTGCATTTCAGCCCTGGGCCAGCACTGATGTCCTCCCGACTGAATCCACCTCTTAAAACCATCATTCTGATCCATGGATCTACACATGA
>JAPTHA010000005.1:35897477-35920575 GCA_029814585.1 Gymnapogon annona | reverse complement strand
ATATTAAAAAATATATATTCCTGATTATGTTTAGGCCAGCAGAGAAGGCCTTGCTGGCCTTGAGGGTCCACCACTGCTAGTAGTAGTAGTAGTGGTAGTGGTAGTAGTTGTTGTTGTAGTAGAAGTAATAGGTTTTGCAGCTAAACAAGAATTTAGCTGCAGTTTCAACACTGATGGTCACTTTTAAAGAAAAAAATCCACACACTGCTCTTACAGCATAAGACATATAGTAAAATACCACTTATGGCCACTACTGCTCTGACACCCGTAGATTTAGACTGATCTTGTTAAAAAATGCTGTCAACAGTCAGCATATTAGCTCCAGGAGTTGTGTTGCTGGCTTTGGTTTTATTTGATTTGGATCCTCTAGTGTTCAAGTCTGTCTTCAAATTATTTTTGGGCTTAATATTTTTCCTGACAGACATCTCGACTGTAGCTGTCAATAAATCACAAAATGACTTTGTTATGCAGATGTTTAATGTTTTACTCAAAAAAGAAGATTTTACTATTAGCTAACGCAACACTTACCATAATCCCAATGCCAAAATACTAAACGTGGTCCCTTCAACAAGCCAAAGAGTTTCAAACCTACTGATTCAAAGAATTTGGTGATGTGATAGACAGACACTTTACATTTGTAGTTGATCTTCAACAAATTAGACAGTGTATTAGCTAATATTATGTAGTGTAAACACAAAAATCTTACTGCTCCTAATATACAAACTGCTTATGCTAAACATTAATCCCAATGCCAGGTACATCCAGGTACTTTCTCCGTGGCGAACTGAATTTCACCACAGATTAATAAAGCAATAAAAAAAGTAGCTAAGGAAAAAGTACAGTGTGAAAGAAGAAATCATAATGAAATAGATTTTGTATTAAATAGTAACAATTTAACATATAAATGAATATAATTTTTGTTAAAAGCTCACTGATCCTGATGTGATATCTGCTAATGCTAATGAAACAACTAGCTTATATAGCGAAATAATCTCTTTTCGATTTATCTTGTGCATTGCTTGATGTTGTGTTGCATTTAAGTGACATTGAATAGCTTTTCCATTTGATATTATAGATACTTTCATCCCCTGGCTGGATAGCTCAGTTGGTAAGGCACCCGGCTGGTGCATAGGGGATACTGGGTTCGATCACTGGTAAGAGCGTCTGGTGGGTTGTGTCAGAAAGGGCATCAGGTGTAAAAACTCCTGCCAAATCAAATAAGAGTATTGGATTTGCTGTGGCAACCCCTGAAGGGAGAAGGCTGAAAGAAATCATCATTATAGATACTTTTACAAGAAAAAGCTTTTGTGCTCAACCCACCTTCAGATACTGTAGTGTAATTTCATGGTGTGTTGCTGCCTGACAAAAATCAACTTTCAAATGCAAATGAAGTGCACATTTGTGGTTTTGTGAGTGTGGATGTGCAGTGGTGACCAGAGGGTTTAAGAGTGTGGATTCCACAGTGTCAGTTATGTTAAAACAGAACAAGATGTGTCAGTGGACGTGTGTAACAGACAGTGTGTGTTCTTGGAAACCATTTGTCTAAACCAGTTGTATTCTCTGGTTTCTCTTTTATTCCGCTTGGTCAGAAAATGACGGACTATATTCATGGGAAAAGTTGCTCATTTGGAGAGCATAGATTATCCATGAGTGTGTATGTGTCAAAGGACGACCCGCCCACTGGTGATCTCATCTCAAAATCTCACAGTCCACCATAACCTCAGCCTCGGTAGTTTTTAGGAGAGTTCACACACACAGTGTCCAAATTGGTCACAAACAAACAATTTCATGTTCTCCTTCTTCTCTTTGTCTTTATCGAAATCCTCTTCTTCCTCTTTGTCTCTATGAGAAGCAAAGTCTTTGCTCCTCTTCAAACAGCCATTAGTGTTGTCTACTTTTGCAGTATTAGCAGCTGGAGGGTATGCTTTTAACGCTGGCCCAGTGAAATCCATTAATATCCTTCCATGAATGTACAGTAAATCATGATGATTTTGTCAATTGGACACGCTGGAGTAACAACAACACAAACCGCCAATTTTACACTTCAATCCGGAATCAGAGTTTCATAGATGTGCATCATTCATGCATTACTGTACGTTACGTCATCCTTCACCCAGCAGGACAACAGCTGCTGAAGAGGATGAACGTGTCTTCCTTTGACGGCATCTCTGTGATGATTTAATACCTCAAGAATGCAGAGTATGGCCTTGGTAAGAATGGTTCCAGAAAATGGACTCTTTAAGAACACCCGTCTCTGTAATTGTGAACTTTCCTCCCTGTCTCTGCCGTGTTTCCACCATCGACTTCTTAATGTATTTCCTTCAAATCACCACAATGTCACTTGATTTGATTTCAATACATGTATACATTTTGTATAACTATAATACATTTTGTCGATTCCCATATCCCATAGTAGTGATAGAACACAAGCCAGAGGCAGAATAGTGACAGATGCATCTTTACTAACATTATATCACATCATCTACTCAATCAAAGAAGCTGCTGTAGCATTTGCGAGAGTAGCATGGACTGAGTCTTGAGATGTACTAGTCACCAACCAGTGCATCCTTGGTTTAAGCTAGCAGACAAGAACTACATCAGGTGTAGTCCATGCAAACGTTCAATTGGAAACAGTATTCGGGCTGTGACTGGAAAAAAACCCCCAAAATACCCAGGATAATATTACAATAAATGGTAATAAATCACTCAAGAAAGGTTCATCATTGTTTTGGAAACTGTTACAAAATTAGCACTAGTACTTTAGGGGTTAAACAGTCACCACAATCTGAGCCTTACACTCTATGGGAAGAGGCCACTCACGCAAATCCTTTCACCGGATCATGTCCATTGGGGATGTCTGAAAACTTCAGATTATGAAAAGACTGCAGAGTTGTTTGGAAAAGGCAACCGAGTATGTCTCTGTGTCTTCCAGACCGTTGAGTACAACATCTTTGAGGGAACAGAGGTACGTGGCGGTCCACTGGTGGTCATCAGCCAGGGGAAGATTGTCCTGGAGGAAGGGAACCTCCACACCACTGAGGGCTCGGGACGCTATATTGCCCGTAAACCATTCCCTGACTACGTCTACAAGAGGATAAAAGCTCGCAGCAGGGTACAATACTGTCAAAACTGTTATCGAGTCACTTAAGGGTGTTCAAATCTGGACCAGGGGTGAATGTACAGACTGTGAGTCGTATATTATGCAGTTTTCATCACGGAGGAAAAGATATGGTAGCATTTTAATGTCATCATCTGTGAAAGCGGGGCTATTTTTTCACAGTAATGTAGAGTATATGTGTGAAAAGTAACAAGTAATTAAACTCTAGAAAAAAGGCAATATTTGTGATGTAATGGAGTAGAACTTTCAAATAGGAATAAATGGTCAGTTTTATAGTTTCTAATTGGAATTAATAATGGAATCAAAACATGTAACAAGGATTTTTGGTAAACTTAGGGCTTAAAATATGTGCTCAGGTTGCAGAGAACATCATTTAATTTATTATGGCATGTGTTCTTGCTGCAGAATAATGTTGTAGAAAGTTAAACTTTTTAGAAATCATGAATATATGTCTGGTAATCTAGGCATCGATACAGTGGTTGAACATCAGGACTAGCATATACAAGAGGTATTTCTAGTGTTGAATGAAAATTATTTTCATGTATTTACCTGATTTTAATTTGTGTTCTTTAATCGTTTTGAAAACTTTCACTTTAAAGTAAGACATTTTATGTGTGAATAAAGCAATAGAGCAAACTAAATGACCAAAATGGAAAAATGGTATCAGCCTAGAATCATTTTGTAAAACACTGAATGCGTATTGACATGTCTTTAGAACCCCTGCTTGACTCTTGTGTTGCTATCCCATAATGCAGCTGGCTGAGCTCAGGGGCGTGCCCAGAGGATTATACGATGGCCCGGTGTGCGAGGTGTCTGTCACCCCTAAAACCATGACCCCTGCCTCCTCAGCGAAGACCTCACCAGCCAAGCAGGTGAACCAGCCAGTCCGCAACCTGCACCAGTCTGGCTTCAGTCTATCCGGTCAGTACCCACAATGCACTGGGGTTCTCATTGCTTGGGGATTTTGTTTTGTTGTTATTGTGACTGAAATATTTTCAGATACTGGTGTATTCTGAAACCTTCTAAATGTGACTAATATTATGTTATTATATTATCGTTTTAATGGTTACTTTTTCTACTCCTGAGGTAGAGGTTTAATAAACAGTGCTGCTTCTATTCACCAACAACAAACCTTACATATTGTGACTTTATAGGGCTCCCAGACTGAATTCCTTTCTGAAGATTCACTGAAAATGTACAGATTTCATTACAAGCCCATAAACTGATACGTTATTAGGCCACCCCTGCTGCTCCAAGAGAAGCTCCCTGTTGTGATTCATGCTTTCTTCTGTTTTTGTGGCAAATAGCGCCAAATCGGTTGCAGACTTTTACAGTGTTTGATAAAAAATGATTTTGCCAACACTGAACAAGATGTAACAGATACCCCCTTTGGTTATTGACACTCACCGGCCACTTTATTAGATACACCTGTCGAGTGCATATCAAGACAGAGATCTAGGTCATCAGTCGCATGGCAGCAGATCATTGTGTTGATTAATGTAAACATGGTCATGATGATTGGCTGAAGTTGCATTGGACTGGAAAAGAAAGGTAATTTAAGTGGCTTACCAAATATTTGCTATGGTTGTTGGTGTCGGATGGAAAACTGCTGATCTACTGTGATTTCACAATCCCCAGGGGTTTTATAAACAAAAGTATTGGGACACATCATGGCTACCACTCACAAGATTTCCTGTTCATGTTGATTTGAGATGTAAACCTCCATATATTTGTAAAGGTTAATGGAATATTTTTGATCCTCACTGAAATGGGAAAAAGTAAATGGTTATTTGTGACAGAAAATTATTATTGAGAGTCAGGTACAACATTTCAAATCATAGTCATGGGTAGAAGATGTTGAGAGAAGATAAGTTAAAACCATCTCTGAGGCATTTTGGAAGCAATGATAACAATTTAAACCAAACTAACTAATGTAATTATAATTAGCACAATATAAAACTTTATTATGACATTTGTAATTATTATTTTGTATCCCTGACCCCTGCTAGAAAAGAAAGACCTGATTTCAATGTGTCCACATATTGTATGTGTTTTCTTGATCTAAAACCTAAAGTTTGACTCATTATTGATCTGACAGGGGCCCAGATCGACGATAACATTCCCCGTCGTAACACCCAGCGCATCGTGGCACCCCCGGGTGGCAGGGCCAACATCACCAGCCTGGGTTAGAGCCCCCGCTGTCGGCTGCTGAGGAGGAATCGAGGGTCTGAGGAGGGACGTCTGCCGGGAGCTGAGGACTACGAAAACCTCAACGTGACACCGGGTGGGGGGGGTGGCGTGTGGGAGCTGAACCCTCCACCTGCCTCCTTCACCTTACAGGCTGTTCATCCCATCCACCTATCCTCCTCTAAAGCTATTTCACGTTCCCACTCTCCCCCTCCCCAAGACCCTTAAGGACACACTTAAAACGAAAAAAAAAATGACAACAAAAAAGTCTGCCTCATGGTGAAAAAAAGAGAAAACACTTCTTATTTGAGCACTTTTGACTGCATTGTTTGTTTTTTTTTATACTATTTTTCTTCCCTGCCATGCCATGATTGTTTTAGTGAGGGGTGGAAATGAATTCCTATGGTTCATTTAACACAACTGTTCTTTTCTTCTGGTAGTAGTGTGGTACGAAAACAGTATCTTTCTTACATCAAAACAGGCAAAACAATAGGTTGCTTTCAATTGAACATGACTTTATCTGCCAGTCACAGTTCAGTGATCAGTCGTTTTCTGATTCTCTGCCTTGTGGCCTTGGGTTTTTGATAAATCGAGAAGCAAAACGACCTATTATTTGGCACATGCGTACTTAAATCGATATCCGCACCGGCTGTCATCTCATGTTTTTCCCGCCTGTGGCTTTTCCAACGTACATGAGTATAAAACCATCTGGGGTATCTGACTGCCTCCTTTCAGCTTTGCGAGTCTGTGGGAACAGTCCTGTAGAGCAGAGAAGGAGATTTGGCAGAGAGTAAATCGAGCTTTATGCCTCGGGTTTGATGAGTGTTTGGTGGGAAAAGATGACTCGCAGGAAAGAGAACGTTTTACTTGCTAATTTCACCTTGCCTTATTGCTCTTAACACCATCCTTTTTAAAACAAAAAACAAAAAAACAGGCCGCAGCAGGTGCCATACCCTATGCAGTTACGCACTTTTCCGTTAGATTCACATCCCGTAAAAGCTCCCATGCTTCCCTCCTCACCACCTGCCGTCCGTTGCCAACCAGTGCATTTATTCACATTCGAATGTGACTGTTTTCTACTCATCAGAATCCCTCTTTCCTTTCTGCTCTTTACGTGCCTGAGAACCCACTGAAGTTGTACTGATATAGTTTTGGTTGTTGTTTTCTTATTCTTATTGAGGTGAGTTAAAGATGTAAGATAAAAAAAGAAAAAAAAAAAAAAGATGTAAAATAGCCAGGATTAACCGATTCAAAGGTGCCAGATTTTGCGCTTTCAAAGGGCCTACGCTTGTCGATGGAGCCCCTGTAAAGACGAAAAATGCTCGATATGTTGAAATGTTCTAATGTTTTAGAGTTAACTTGTTGTCAAACCGCTTTCTAGTGTCATTCTGTAACTAGGTGCCTGTAAGGGCCGAGCACTATTAATTTTGCTTACGACTACAGTAGACATGAGCTCATGTATTTCTGACCCGTGTGCAGTGTTATGTGAGGGATGGGACACACAGCAGGTTCCACTACAGTGCTTCTGTAAATCGAACCAAACTGAATTGGGCCGCACGCTCCACAGCACACATTTCCTCTCTTGATCTGGTTTAAGTTGAGCTGTGCAGTGGCTTTCCTGTTTCCACTCGTGTGTCAGCTTGATGTCGGCTGCTGGTCTGCAGACCTTTCCTTCTCCAATAAACTCATCCTGACATAAACACAGCCCACTATACTGAGAGATATACAACTAGCTCCTAGAATATAGCCCTGAATTGGACTGTAACAGAATACTAGCTGACTCTGCTTCATAAATGAGGACTTAAATGTTCACTTTTCAAAATGAGGATCGACTGTTTTATGAAGGATTTTCATTACACACACATGCGCACACACACACACACAACTACCACAGAGAACACAAACTACTAAGTCACAATGCAGATATTTCAAAGCTACACAACCTGTGTTTGTGCTTTCAACCCCATTTTCTCCTGATCTCACTGGACACCTATAGAAGGCAAAGTCTGTCAGCGTTATGAATGCCATATGTATCAGAGGAATCTAAAGCAGGCAGCCAAATGTGACAAATGTCTCGGAAGTGTTCAAAGATGGGATGGGAAACGGGAACTGGATCTCCATGGCAACTTAACACAGCACACAACAAGGTTTCTTCTGTCAACTCATGACTGGGTAATTTCACGCCATGTGATTCATGTTTATGGACTGGACTCACTCAGGTCCAGTTTCACCCCTTTATATCTTAATCATCAGTATTGGGGAGTTTATTAAAATGTAAGAGTTTGGTTGTGTTTATGGTTTCTTATAACATTATCCATATTTGAATGATTAGACAGCTAGATCATTAAAAAAAACATTTAATCTAACTCTTAGGTGTTTTTTTTTCTCTTTAACCGATCAAAGTTGGTTTATTTTGTAGTTTAATCATATAAACCCTTTATATGTAACCAGTTTGTCCCTGACACTGACATGTGAGAGTACATTTAACTTCTTTATAACAAAACCTTCTCTATTTACACCCATCTTCCATATTTTTGTAAATTTCTAACACTTCATTATGCACAATTAACGTCAGGGTAGATACTGAGGACGTATTCTAATACTTCAGCTGCACATGGACGGCACAGACCAGCCACGAGGACCTCCAACAAAAGCTGTTTTCAGGTCTCTGAGTGTGTGAAGCTCTCCAACACATCCACCACATTCATGTCGTGTAACATAATGTTTCCTGATTCAATTGTCTGCTCAGTCCTTTCTTTGCTTCAACTATGGCCATGTCTGGAGGAATCCATAGCCCCCACCCCCCTCGCTCCAAGTCTATGAACACTACTTATCCTGGACGCTTCATGTATTTTCCATGTCATTCCTTCCTTTCTCTTTGCCTTTATCTTTTTATTTTTTCCTCCCTCTTTTTATTTTTTTGGCTACTCTCACTGTTTCTGGCTGTTGCCCTGGTTACAGACCCGTCCACTCTCACAGGCTTTTCTGCTTTTTTTGTTTGTCATGGCAACACTTGTGAGATTGGATGTTGCCAGTAGCAACCTGTCCCAATCCGGTGCTATTAGTACAGCCTTTGCAGAAGCGCTCACACATTTGTATAATTACTCTGCGGCCACACCGTTCCCACACAATACTTTTGCTGGGTTGTGTGAAATCCAAAATCCACTGCATGACTAAAAAACAAAAAATCTATTAGGGCTGAAAGCACAGCACCAACCGTTGTAGTGACACACATAAAATACAATTGACTAGAATATTAACCCCACTCACCCCTGTGTCCCATGCCTCCTCAGTCCACACAGACACACTCCTATACTCCTTTAATGCTCTGTCAGCTTGGATGCTTTTCTATGCCATATTATGCTAATGATATATGAGTGATATGTATGTACGCACTGTGCTGCAGACTGAGAAGAGCTTCTTCCTTTCGGAGGTTGTTGATGCTGTCCAACACCTTCTGGCCCATCCCTGCTCCACCCCTGAACCCATCCACTCCCCCCTCCTCTGTAAGCCTTTCCTCTTTGTGAAAATGAAAACTGTGTGATGGTATTTTGTCTTGGTGGATTTGGGGTTTTCTGGGTTTGCTCACTGTGGGGAAAAAAACAAGTGTCAAATCCCATGAACGATGGTGTAAAGAAAAAGACCAAGGACTTCAAACAATTAAAAAAACTGGAAAAAGGAACTCAATCTCAGCTCTCTTATGTGTTGTTTTTATTTTATTTTTCACTCATTTCAATGGGTGACCCAAAAATTCAACTTTATGTGTTATTGGACAATGTCATGTACCTCCTTGTTGGTTGGTGATGCATCAGTCTGCCTCATCTTGCCATTAAGCATGCAATAAAACAACGGTACTATTATACCGTACTATTATACCGTTGTCAGTTTCTAACTATTGTAAGGTTAGAAACTGACAAAGATCTCTCACATTTACTATTTATAGCTTCAAGATGTATATAAAATCTCTATATCAATGCATGTTTTTATAAAAACCAACATACTTCTGGACCTCATGAAGGATGGGATTTACCAAATTACCAAAAATGGTCATTTGCCTGACAAAGGGTTAAAGTGGTTATACAGTGTACTGCACATAGAATCTATATTTTCACTATCACCAGCAGAGGGAAGTCTGGTACCATTCATTCATTCATCTTCTAAACCTGCTTTATCCTTTGCAGGGTTGGGAGGCGGGGGGTCACTTCATCCCAACTACTCAAGGGAGAAGACTAACTCATTGCAGGGTCATCATTCACACACAAACATTCATACACCAGTGCAGGGACACTGGAATCAAGGTGGGTGAAGTGTCTTTCCCAAGGACACCAAAACTTAGACTTAGACTTACTTTGTTGTCATCACACAGACACACATAATGAATCTGGCAACAAAATGTTGACAATACAGTATAAATGTGGAAAACAAAAATACAAAAGTGCAAAATTACTAGTGATCAAAACCATGAGTGGCTGCAGTGGAAAGTTGACAACACATAAAGTCAATATAATAAGGAATAAATAAGATGGGCAGTGCACAGTGCACAAGGGGAAGAAGAACCTGGCAGTTCTACAGTGGATTCAGCGCAACCTTCTGCCCAATGACAATAGAGAGAACAGGGTGGGTGGGGCCCAAGTATATTTGGTGAGCTCTGGCCAAGCAGCGGTGGTGTGCAATGTCCTGGATGGCGGGGTGGGGGGTGGGGTGTGGATTCCTAATGATCTTCTCCGCTCACCACTCAGTCTGAGACTGAGAGGCATCATTAGACCTTCGATGATGCCTCTGTAGGGGAGGGACGCCCTACTCAGGAAGTGCAGGGCTCTCACCACAGAGGCCATGTAAAGGGTCCAGTCGAGATTGTCAGTGATGTGCACCCCCAGGAAGGTTGTCAGGTGCTACTGACAACCTCCACCGCAGTGTCATTGATGTAGAGTTCTACTGAAGTCAACGATAATCTCCTTAGTCTTATCGATGTTCAGGAGCAGGTTGTTCCTCATGCACCAGTCAACCAGATGTTGTACCTCCTCCTACAGGGAGGAGGTGCAACACCTGTAAGCCAGCTCGTTGTCATCTTGAATGAGGCCCACGACTGTGGTGTCGTCTGCATACTTTACTGTGTGGTTGCTGTTACACCTGGGATGATGGTCATCAGGGTGAACAGCAGGAGGCCCAGGACCTAGCCCTGGGGGGAGCCAGTGCTCAGGGAGACGACACTGGGGAGTGTTGTTGCCCACTCGAACGTACTGAGTTCTTTTGGGCAGGAAATCCAACAGCTAGTTACACAGGGGGGTGTTTAGCCCCAGGGGGCCCAGTTTACTCACCAGATCCTGGGGGATGATGGCGTTGAACGCTGAGCTGAAGTGCAGGAACAGCATCCTCACCTGGGTGTTCTTACCTTCCAGGTGCTCCAGGCTCATGTGGAGAGCAGAGGAGATGGCATCCTCAGTGGAGCGGTTGGGCTGATAGGCAAACTGGAACGCGTCATATGATGGGGGCAGCACAGTCATGATCTAATCCTTAACCACCCGCTCGAAGCACTGCATGATGGTCGATGTTAGTGCAAACACACTAGAGATAAAAAAAACACCAACACTGTGTATCCATAGACTGTATGACTCAGTGAATAAAGTATAAACTGCCCACACACATCTGTATCACAGTGTCATCAAGTTTTCCTCTTCAAATTAAAATTCGTAAATGCATATTTGACAGTATCCAACTTTGACATCTCAGTGCTTTGGGAAATACTAATCAATATTTTTCCTAGTTTTTTGACATTTTACTGGTCAAATCTTTCCTGACCTAGATGTGTACAGTATTCTTACATAATCCACAGTTACAGTGAAAAATGTGTTGCGATTCACGGACCTTAATTTTTGACCCCTGACCACTAAATTCTAGACAGTATATTTTAAAATTCCAAGTGAATATTAGTGTCAGTGTCAACATTAATGGGAAGAATATGTACACCAGTATTTTCCCTTTATATTATTATGTCTAGGTAACGTTAGTGCCAAAATTATGTCAAAATCCTCCTGAAATACAGTATAAGCCTATGTACTATATTTACAAACACAGGATTAAGGTTTATAATGATTTGCCTGCTAATTGCCTTGTCCCTCATCATTATAATAACTTCCTGCGGCGTAATATTATCCAAATGAGGTTCCAGAGGAGCAGGAACAATCTGTTTTGATGCTTCACTGTAATCAGTAATCAGAACAAGTCAGGACACCTGGAGGATCCGACCAGCAGGCCTTCACTTCCTTACAGGGCTCTAGAAAAGCCGTGAGTTCATGAACCATCTCTTATTCCCTTCCATGTGCGTTTATTTGGAGACCTTTCAGCAACATATTCCTTACCTAAGATCCATTTCACTCCATTGATGACACCTGAACTGGTGTGAAACCGTCCTTACATTTACACTGTGGCCATCACTGTAGGTCAAATACAACAGTAAACAGAGGCAGAATCAAGATGGGAAGATGGGTTTGTTTTATTGTAAGGACTGATGTGATTCAACCTTGATATTTCTGGAAGTAAAAATTATTATGATAGTTTGGAGCCTGGTGCTTATTCGTGTGGTGTTTCGAGTATTCTGTTTGAATCCTGTCCAGATGGGGACACTGAGAAGACTTACACTTCACACTGTGGCTCTTAAAGAACCAGGTTGATCCCTCTTATGAAGGATTAATTCCATTAATACAAGCCAATAATGCTAATAATGCGTCCTATGCATGTGTCCTTAGGCAATAAAGTGCCTATACATTAGGTTTTTATGGGTAAATGGGGGGATATTTTAATGCAGCTTATGTTTAATCAGAGTAGAAAGAGGACATAAAAATGCAAATACATGGATGATTTAATAATAATAAATTATATTTGTAGGGCACTTTTAAAGATGCTTAATAAGAGTTAAAACTATACAGCAGGGAAGATGGAACTATAAAACACAGAGTGGAGAATATAGAAATGAAAACAGCATTATGCTTGTCATCCAAAAAGCCCTCGATAAAGCAGTTAAAACAAGTTAAATGCCATTCTAAAAGGCCAGTTTTGGCCAGAGATTTGCATAATGGCATTTATTTAAGCTCTTATGGGTTGTTTCTTGCACAGGTTGAATATTTCCTCCTTTTCATTGCTGTTTCTTGTTTTCACAGAGATGCGATTGATCATGTGTGTCTGTCTTGTGTCTTGTGCATTTGTAGTGCAGGTCATAATGAGGATTACAAATCAAATGATGAATCTCCAATAGTTGATCCATACATGATCAATGCTACTCTTAACACCTCTATTGTGCATCAGATACTTGTATAGTGTTGCACGTGCAGACCCACTTGCTGGGTGTGTTCTTTGTCTACACTAGAGGGCAGTGTTGTCATCCTGTTGGCTCTCACTCCTCTCCTCCCTCCCCCTCTCACCGTCATGTGGAATTTTCTTTTCGTCATTTAGTGAATGAAAAATTATTTAAGGAGTCACCCTGTGGCTTTCCTTCTGCTAAAGTCCCCCCAAATCGCTGCTTTAGCACATCTAATTAAAATATCGTCACCAAATTAATTATTATTCACCTTACAGACTTTTTCAAATGTTCCTACATTTTTAAGGTGGAATAACAAGTGGAAAAACCCAATTATCAAAGTGTTTTACCTTGCCACCAAACAAAACATACAAATGTGTCTTTGTATTTTTGTGTAATTAAGACTACATGATTTACTGTGTCATATTTCTAGTGTACTCATATGCAAATATGAGGTGTTGTATGTAGATTTTTTATGTAATTTGAAACCTGACAACCCTACAGATGAGGTATTTCCTTCCTTTCTTAAACTGAACTGAATCTTAAAACCCTCTATGATTTGCTGGAAAATGCATTATTGTGGCTCTCGCAGGATGACGATGCTACAAATATATAAACTTATTGGAAATAATGCATGTCTGTGCCATCAATATAAAGTAGTTTAATGAGGTCAAAATTACACATCTATGGAAATAAAATTTATTAAAATCATAAGATATAAGAGCAATGCTGTGAAAGGGACGATTTTATAGCACAGTCAAATGCAGGGCTCCTACTATTTAAAGGTGTAGTATTGGTATTTTACTTAAAAAGGTCTTAAAATATCCTCCCTCATTCATTAATAATAAATATTTTGATCTTCAAGTATTTTGAACACATACAAGGTGGTATTTCATTCGATTTTTTGTGTTTCTGAGAAACACAACTACAATTTGCACAAACACAAATTATAGTGACTTCTTCATGTAAAAGTGTAAATGAATAAATAAATGTACAGTCAGCTGAGCCAGTTATTGCACTTTGACTCTTTGTGAGTTTCACCATCTATTAACTCAACCGTTCCGCAGTGTTCACAAAGTTAATTAAAAGACTTCAAAATTTGTTAATAAATAACTGAATGGTGGGGTTAAGCTTTTAATAATCTGAGGAGCTGATAAGAGGTCGACTGGAGGAAAATGTCAATAAATTAATCCTCCGGCTCTCCGTGCTGTGCAGCCTGATACGTCCTACAGTCCTGTATGGTGTTCTTCCTTTTTTTCAGATCATCATATCATGTGGAATCTTTCAACACCGCACCAGACATGACATGAACTTTAGATAAAAACCTGCGTTGCACATGTCAGTGCCCAGATATTTTTCTTCTTCTTTTTTTATTTTTCCTTTTTTTGAGCTCATACATTACCTCCATTCACAGCACTCTAAAAGACAAGGATGAAACACTGCCCGGACAAGTGTACTGACCTTTTCAAGTGACTCCAGCTTTTAGAAATGTGTATTTTAACATGAGTTATCCAGACACCATGTCACGGCTGCGTTTTCTACCAGAGAGGATGAGAAAAAAAAAAATCCCGCCGTGCGGTTTCAAAGTATCTGAGCTCAGTTAGTGCGGAGCAGAGGTGAGAAATGGCTAAACACTGGACATGAGCAACACAGGAAGAGCAGCTTAGACTCATTACTACTGTTCAACCAATGGCCTCATGTGGTGCAGGGCTTTATCATTATAGCTGATGATTTTTTTATTCATTTCACTGTTGCATTACCTTATACACTTGGTAGTTGCATCATCTGTCTGTGTGTCTCTACACACTCAATTTTCCATGAGCTCGAGCCTTTTTTCAGGTTTGCGATGATGCATTTTCTGGCGAGTCAACGACATTTTTACTGAACTTATTTATTGTATGGGGGGGGAGGAAACATATCAACACATTTGGGGATACACGGTTTTCACTGAAAAAGAAGGGGGTGAAATATCTAGAAGCTCCAAAGATGAGTCCAGATGAAGTTTGGTCTCAGTTGAACAAATTCATTCAGGTAAAGCAAATACTCAACTGAGGTCTCAGTAAGAATCAATCCAGCTCATGGGCCGAGGGGATTCAGATGACAGAAACTCTAGCTCCGGTTTAAACTAGTCTGGGTCATAAATTCGAACATGATTCTTATCAATCATCAGCTCACATCTGTTTCCTATATGTAATGATGTTATGTGTCTGTTTCCTAGGTGTGTATCTACTTAATACACCTTTGCTATTGTTATATACATACATGATAATAAAATAAAACTTCAAAATTGCAACAGGGTGAAGCAATAAAAAATATATTGTCCTTAAGTGTGATGATTACTTCATTTTTTAAAATCAAACATTTCACATCATTTTCAATTGAGCACATTTAGAAAAGCTAGAAAACGTGAGAGGCTAGCAAAATAAAAAAAAAGGTCTTTTTTTTTTGTTTTAAATTAAGAAAAGCAGAATTTGGCCAAAATAATACAGAGGCTAATGTAGGCTAGGGTTTTAAATGACTGTATTTCTACCAGTTATTGTTTAACCCGATTCATTTATACTGGTCTTTTCTTTAGAATATTATTGTGTCTTTACCTTCATACTATATTATCAATACGACGAACAAATAAATGAACATTGGATCCAGGTAAAAAACAATTATCCTCTCTGTACATTTTACTCCTTCATTTCTGAGCATTTGTCCCTCCTCTGCAGGGAAACGACTTCATAAAAAAAAAAATGACAGCTGCATATCCCTGATTAAAATGTGAAGCATAATTGAACCATATATAATGGAATGTAAAAAGCCTTTTGATGGAGAACAACATTAATACACCAGAAGGGCGGACAGTGTTCCAGATGGCAGTTGTCTGATATTTAAAACAAAGGCGCCGAGACACTAGTATTAAATGCGTCTTATATGGCATTAGCCCCTTCTCATGTGCAACTGCTGTACGTCTTTCCTAATTAATTTCTATTCACAGCTGTCAGAGTTCAGTCAAGTAATTTCAAGTCCATGCAGAGAGCAAAAACAAACCCAAAAACTCACAGTGAAAGGTACAACATTGCAATCATCTATACCGTGACAGTTTGAATTTCATGATGGGACTCTAAATGGCAACCGCTGCAGAGAAATGACCAGACTGTCTTTGGCTTCAGGATCACGTCTCTATTTCATGTGTGTTTGTCCTCTGGTGTGTTCACTGTTGGAGTCTGGTGGGACCTGTTCAGGTGACACGTCATGAGTGGAGAGAAGACACAGGTGTTGTTATTGTTTCAAAGCCTCTAGGATATGATTGTTCACACAGGTGTTTGGGCTTTATTGTGCTGACGTCAGTCCTGCAGCAATTATGTGAAATGACTGCACTTTTGCGGGTGAAGGTTTGAGTCCAACCATGAAGTGGATCTGAGCAACAAACCACTTATTTCTTGTCGTTTTATAAGCACTTTAAATTTTTCAAGCATATTTGGACAGTGACTATAACAGAAAATAAATGGAATATTATGGAGTCTCATTTTTACTTGAAATTTTCTGCTGTAAATCAACTTCTGCGACCCCATACAAACGTGTGTGGAATGTACTGCCTTTAAAATGTTTCAGAAAATTCTAGACTTAAACTCTTCAACTCATTTCAAATGCAGGGTCTGGGTTGACATCATTACTAAAATCAATTTTAGCCGCAATCAAAAGTATCAAGTATGAAAATGGGAGCATAATAGATGTGAGTTCATCTCACTGACTGAGACAAAAGGAGTTTCAAAGGCTTGACTTGAAGGAAATGGTATCTATTAAATGTGATGAAAATTACGGTAATATGACCAAGAGTTTGTTGAAGAGTAAAGATAGAATGAACTGAAATGAATAAAACCATCCAAACTAAAGCATTGTTTAGAATCAAAACACTTCTTTTATGATAAAATAACAACCATAAACCCTTAGACTTATTCTGTATATAAAGTCAGTTACAATTCTTTGATCATTATATTGATATGCATCAGAATTAACAGGACTCAGTGAAGGCACAGATGGAAATGTACATGTTTGGTTTTACTAGATATACTTTCTAGAGTTTCATAAACCCAGGCTGTGATGTAATGAGATGTGGACAGAAGGTACAGATACACAAGGATCCATCCAGGAAAAACAACTTCTGCTGTGCTGAGCATGATATAAATACCAGTTTGCTGTACATTAATCCGAATTGGAATACTTATCCCAGAGGGAAATTGTTGGATGTTACAGTTGCTCCATTCAAGTAGAATAAAAAGGAGCAGGGAAGAAATGATCAGTACAACAGAAAAAGAAAAATATATACATTTATAAAGTTTTGAATATACAAACCCATATATAGCTCTAAGTATATAGCACATATACATATTAATCCACTCTAAGACAAAAGTTGTAATATGCTGAACTACAGTTATATGACCACTGCACTGGTTGCCATGGGAATGATGATCCCTTGGCTGTTGTTTCTGGCAGCTCTGAGCTCGTCTTTGTACCAGATGCCTTTGTACTTTGATTCCTAGCCATAGTTACAGAGGTGTTTTTGGTTTATGAGTAGACAACCCATAGTGTTTGCCAACACAGTAGTGCTGTGGTTAATACTGTGTCCTTGCAAAAGACAGGTTCTGGATCTGAGTGTGTACGTGCGTGTGTGTGTGTGTGTGTTCTCCTTGTGTTTGTGTGGGTTCTGCGGGGTTTCTATGCACCCAGACACCAACCATAGAACAGGTTCACTGTTCAGTCTACATGGATGACTGATCTTGAAACATGTTTGATTTATTCATTTTTTAAATGTGTTTTCGGTCTTGACAGTAGCCTTCACTCCCAGAAGGGTTATGTGTATGTGTTCTGAAAGTCAGAACTGAACTGAGAGAGAAAGCATTTAAATGTTCTGCTCCCACTGTCTGAGGAAAACATATCGGAAATAAAAATGAAGGAGCTTTTTTTTTAATACATTCAAAGTTGTTTTAAATGATTTGGTTAATGCTAAATATTAATGTACATGTTTTTGTAACTGATTGAATTGGTTTCAGCTTTGCAATGCTTTTAAGGAACATTGTTATATTTTTGGAAACTTAAAGAGCTGTATGTTAATGGAGCGTTGTATGCCTGGTTTTATCCAGTGTACTGTAGGTTGTCAGTGTGGATGAATGTCTTGGCCAGGAAACTTTGCAAAAGAGATTTTTAATCTCAATGAGTCATTTTCATCACCTGTAGGTGCCAGCAGTGTTTCATCTATCAGCCCTTTGACAATCAGGCGACATATCTAGTTTGGACAATACCTTACCCTGATGGGGGATGGAGTAGACTCCAGCACCCCCACAACCCTGGAGACCAGGGGCGCCCAAGCTTTTTAAAGATGTGCTTTAAGAGTTTCTTGTCTGTTGTCATTATATACATAGACACACCCAGATATAATAACAGAAGTAAATCATATTTTGAGAGTTGCTGAAACATGACAACTATCTTAATGGAAGCCCTGGTACTGGGAGAGGAAGCTGGTTTCTCATGGTCAGGGCAGTGAGAGATGGTTGGAGGATGCAGGCCAGTCACACGGTGGTCATTATTGCCACGATCTTTGTGAGAGAAAGCAGCCTCACAGTTTCAGAGGCTGTGGTAGTCAGGTCAGGTCACACAGACAGAGAGGCAGAATTTCAACACGCATGCTCCTCTGTCACATACAATCTTTACCCCAAATATATTTCTGTACTTCTGATGTTTTTACACATGAGCTCTACATGGGTAAATCTAGTACGGCATGCAGCATGGTGGTTATACATCTGTATTATTACATTACAACATATTTCCCTAATGAATGTTTACATTGAAAAGAATCTGGTCCTAGGTCAACTTTAGACCACGGGTGTCAAAACCATTTTAGTTCAGGGGCTACGTATTGACCAATTTGACCTCATGGTCTACGCCAATAAAATAATAATCCACATTTTTTGTTCTAATATTAAAGTCAAATTACATCATGAAACTGTGAAAAACCTGAACGACTTTGTACAACCTGAAATATATTTTTCATTTAAATTGTTCAGTTTCAGCATTATTATGTCTCAGCTTATTAACAATTTACTGATGACAGTGGATCTACAAATACAGATGTTTATGGACAGGTATTATTAAAACCGGACATAATCTTAAGACATTTCATATTCATATTTGTTTATGTAATTCACTTTTTATTGTGATAGGATATTAGATTATTTTTTGTTACCTGACATAGTATTTGAGTTGAATGTGGTCCCTGAGCACCTTTGATTGTTAATATTTTCATTGTCATTTCTGAACTTTGCAAATTCATCCTGCCTTGTGTTTGACGCCTCTGCTGTAGACAATGGATGAACCAAAATGTCAGTGGATTGTAGTTGAGTAACAGCTGGCATTCAATGTTGCACGTGTACTTCCATTGTATCTCATTTGAATGATCCACACTTCAACACTCTGATATTGATGCAGTAATCATTTATTTGTTTGACGGTTCAGTTCATCACTAGTTCTATGTACTCATGTGTCACTAATCTCCTCCACTACACACAGATGTCTACCCCACATTTCCATGGCAATATATCTATATTTTCCATGTACAAACAAAGCAGGTGGCTGTAATGCATTAATTATGGTATGTACATATCATACAGATCATACAGAATCATGCATAGAACTCAAGCAACAATGGAGAAATTTCGTTGGATCAGTTTACATCCAAGTATATTTAGCGAGCAGCAGTTTTTTTTATTATGTACTTATTTGAATCAAAATCACATACTACTGTACGTTTAGTATGTCAGTTTTTCTAAGAGGATGAACAGATTGAAGTAGAATGGATGTAGATGATTAGATGCTTCTGAAGGCTCTACATGGAGATAAATGAAGCGTGGATGCTTCCTTTAGCATCATTTCTGAAAGGAGGGAAGAGAATCCCAGAGTTCACTATAGTGACATCTGACGTCTTGAAAACAAAAAAAAACATGACACAAGCCTTTTCCATCTCATGCAAATGTTTGATCTGCTCAAATGTTGTTGTGCAGCAATATGTGAAGTTAATGCTGCAGCAGAACTCTGTGGATAGTTTGTATTCGTTCCAGCTTGTTCAAAGCCTAAAAAAAACTAACTTCAGGGAAACGTCTGCAGATCAGAGGGACCTGAATGTGTTTCTATAGTGTACTTTAAACACCAGTGGTGAGCCGTGCATTTCAGACCTGGGCCTGCAGTGATATCCTACCCGACTTAATCTACCTCTTAAAACCATAATTCTGATTCATGGCTCTACACATGATGTATTTAGACCAAAACACGTACAACTGTATCACCTGAACATAAAGTCACCAACAACAGAGTTATATTAGTCTACTGAGTAGACAAATAACAGAGAAACAAAAGGAACTGACATTGATCAGACACAGGTCTATATGCTGCCGCTGGCGGTGTTTGTCGGCATGCATGCAAACGCCTTAGATCGGCCGTGTTCGTAGGCTCCATGCACACCCGCTGATCGGCAGTGTTCACAGGCATGCACACAAACCCGCCAATTGGCGGTGTTCACAGGCACCCATGCAAACGCCTTAGATCAGCCGTGTTCGCAGGCTCCACGCACAGCTGCCGATCGGCAGTGTTCACAGGCACCCATGCAAACCCACCGATCAGCGGTGTTCCCCAGCATGCAGGAATGCACGCAAACCCGCCGATCTGTGTGTTTGCAGGCTCCATGCAAATCCTGCTGATCAACGGTGTTCGCAGGTGATCTACCCACGATACCTTACTATTGATATTCATTAATATATTTTTAATAATTACTTACTTTTTCGAGCCCGCCACCCCGGTGTACCGTTAGTAGTTATCAACTTGAGTGTCGCGGTAGGTGGCCTCTTTACAGTGTCTTTTTTTGAAAGGTTTTTCTGCGACCAAAAGATATCTTCGCCTCCTTCAGACATTGTGGGTTTTGGATTGTGGGGTATACATTTAATCCAAAACCCCCTGGGTTTTGGATTAAACAGAAATAACATCAAGACTAGAATAACATCAAGACTAGAAATGCAAAACTCAGATTATTCTACCACTTACTTACACACGGCTTGAAGCACACAAGGCAGGAAAAGACCGGCGTTGGTGACAAGACAAGAGCAAACAACGAAACGATGAAAGACAGAGGAAATGCACGCTACTTATATAGGGAAGGTAACGGGACAGCTGGGGTACATCAGGGGTTGATTGAGTACATGACACGGCTGGAGAGTAATCTAAAAGGAAAGCTAGATATATGCAGAGAAGAGCCACAAGGGCAACACCAACAGAAAATGAAAGCAACAGAAATACACAATACAACTTGACATGACTGCAAACATGACAGGTCTAATGAAGTAGAAAAACCAAAACATCTTTTCAGGAGGACGATGTGACTCTTGGCCTCATATATGTGTTATGTTCATAAATTACACTTAGACCTCCTCAAAGTCCATCTTGGCGGAAATTTGGTTTGGTGTGTGTGTATACACACACACACACACACACACACACACGCATATATATATCAGTGACGCGCAGTCATTGGAGGCAAGTGTCATCATGAAAAGAAAAAAAAAGAATCAAAAACAGAAATAAGTGGCTATATTTAACCAGTGATTTGTACTGTACATTTATTTTTAATTTATCCCATGGCCCATTTTAAAGTCATTTTTAATCAAAATTGCTGAATTTTCACGTTTACGAATCAAATACTGTGGAGACGCGCAGTGAGGCAGGAGCTGGCACGGCCTCACTTGGTGACTGCGCAATCACTCTGCTGACAATACTGGTCTGTGCACTGAGACCATATTGCTGTCTCTCTGTAATGTTGCTATTAAAATGTTCAAACACATCTGGTATGTGAACTAAATGTCCATAGTTTAGCTGATTGTTTTTTAAACGACTATATGTGTGTAACATGCTTTCTCGTGCCGAGCAGCGAGACTTAAACAGCTGTTAAAGGCACTATGTGAGGCACGTAGTTCTCCTGCCTCATGGTAGTGGGCGCTGGTGACCCCAGCAGTTCAGTCACTGATGGTAAGCTAGAGTTAGCGAGTCAAGCACAGACATCCTGTTGAGTTTACCCTCCAGAGGTTGTACGATGTTTTATTTTGAAATCTACTGGATATTCTCTGCAGCAATCTCAGTGACTCTGACTTGACGCGTGTCCAGATTCGGCTTTGGCCATATATGTTTCTGTATCATTTTATTTGGTTTTTATCCGCCACAACTTAAAGGTCGATCCGTGAAAATATTGTCACACATTCGATGGCGTAAAAAAGGTTTCGTCCACTGTCCATTGTAATGTATTTTAATGAAATGTGCTGTTTTTTGCGCTGCAGTTCCCGTGTGTGATCAAAGCTGATGTGAGATTTTAAACGTAACCTGTTAACTGTCAATCAAATATTGAATAAGTACTCTGTAGATTCACATGTTTGCAAACTGATAGTGATAAAGTCTATGCCTCACCAGACAACAACTTCACCGCACATCACCGATATATATTGTAGTGCAGGAGAAATGGAGATGGAGGCAGAGTGTCAAACAGAAGAGCTAACTTTAATTCCCTGCTTGGCTCGCCACCTCCATATAAGACACAGGGTTCCCACCCTCAGTGGTCCGGGTGGGAACCGATATTCCACCCATAGTTCTGGGGTGAATTATGTTCCCCAATTGTCACCACACAAGCCCCCACAGAATTCACCCACAGACAAAACCTCTCTGTGGCGTAGGAACAGCAGCGCAGTTCCACCTTTGCGCACAGAGGAGGGTGGCGTGGGAGGTGCAGGCCAGAGTGGCTGAGGCCGAGGAACTCCAGGGGCCAAGGCATCTGCGCCCCGAGGCCAAGACGAGGAGCTCTGGGGCCAAGGCGAGGACCGCTGGGGCCACAGCAAGGTCCACTGGGGCCGAGACATATGCGCTGGAGGCCGAGACCGCCAGGACCAGGCGAGGTCCGCCGGGGCCGAAGCGAGGTCCGCTCGAGCCGAGTCATGCGCGCTCGAGGCGAGGAACTACAGGGTGAAGACATGCACGCTCGAGGCGAGGAGCTCTAGCGTGCAGCCCGGCAAAGCGTGGGCGTGCACCAGGGCCATCAGACTGGGAGCGGAGCATCGAGTGGGGCTGCTGCCATGTGGTGGTCGAACGTGTCCATAATGGCGTGGAGGGCCCACTGCATCTCCTCTTGCGTGAGCCATGCAGCGGCTGCAGTCTCTCCAACTCTCCGGCAGTTAGAGCGCGGCGTTGTTCACCATCGTGTCTGCTGTGGACCCGCTGACTGCAGGTCCACTGTCGGGATCACCAGTGTAGTGCTGGAGAAATGGAGATGGAGAGTCAAACAGAAGCGCGAACTTTAATTCCCCGCTCAGCACGAGCTCCCATTCTCGACTGAGTGACCGAGGCAGAACGTGTCTCCACCTGCATATGAGACACAGGGTTCTGGGGTGAATTATGTTCCCCAATAGTCACCACACAATATATATATA
>JAPTHA010000005.1:35868507-35878966 GCA_029814585.1 Gymnapogon annona | reverse complement strand
ATATTAAAAAATATATATTCCTGATTATGTTTAGGCCAGCAGAGAAGGCCTTGCTGGCCTTGAGGGTCCACCACTGCATTTTAATATATCATTCAACATGCAACATCTTCTCTCCTTGGTGGAAATATACTCTAAAGATGTGCTCAAGTATATGTCATTAAAAAAATCCCATTCCAGTCATGTTAAAAGAAAAGTAACATGCATGCCTAAAGACTTAATCGGTCAAAAGAATTTATACGTATATATATTGAGCATAATCTACAGATAACTGAAAAATCTATATCTTAGCACAACATCAAATCCTTTTTACCTTATGCCTCTGATGAGATCTTAGCAGGAAGAAGCAAAGTTCTAGGTGATATTTCAACTTGTCATACGGCTTTGCTGTCCACCAGATCAGATTATTGTGATCCTATCTGTTCTGGCCATCATCTGCTTTTGCCTTGTCTTGATAATGTATTTAGATGTTCTGTTGTTTTTAATTCCAGGTGGAAAGATCAGCCATTTATTTCACATTGCAATCATTTCATGCAAAATTCCACATTCTCTGAAGCACGAAAGAAGGACGAAACTAATGGGATATCTGTGTTTTTAACTAAAAGTGGAAAGTAAACTGGCAAAGGGATTGGAACAGCAATGTAATACTGCCAAAAGATGCCGTGTAGATCAGGTGTATAAGTGCATATGAGTCCTTAATTCCTGAGAGTGAGAAGGATGCATACTTTTCTAAAAATTCTCTCCAGGTTTTAATCTTCCCTAGAAATCTCTGACTGTGACGCCAATCTGATGAAAATGCATTTAAAGTAGCACTGTACAGGGGATTTCTTCACACAAATGTGGAACTTAAGATCAAAAAGAAGTGGGTGGTGATGTATTTATATGCAGAGGTGAGGTCCTCTGATGTGTTTTAATATTCTCCACTCATTTTGATGTTTTCGGGTCATTTAAGGTCTGCAAGTCAGTGATTTGTCAATTGGCTTGATCACAATGTTGGCTTACTTGGAGATGGAGGTGATCATATTTGGACAAAAAGGGTGGAGCTGCCACTTGTGGCATGAGGGATCTAATGCTAAAGGCTAACATATTGGTTCACTAAAACAATAAACATCATTGAGCTTGTGTGTAATAAAGGCAATTTAATGTTATAATTGCAGTCTTTCTGACCATTTTAGTGGTGCTCCTTGTCAGGAAAAACATATTTTTATTTAATAAACAGAAACAATCAAAGAGCAACTTAATCCCGTTATGAGTCTTACATTGCCCACTACATAAGTCTGAAAGCTGATGCAAAACCTGAAGGTGGTGATCAGTGTCTGGATGTCCAGTAGTATATGTGATACATGAGTAGTTCAGGGACTGCTGTATACCACAGACTCAGAGGAGACTTGTCCCAAACTATATGAGGCTCTGAAAAGGTTAGATTGAGGTTTTGTTCTGGTTTAAACATCTGCCTACAAATCAATATCTAATTATCTAGTTACAGCATACATGCCGGGGAACTGAAGTGCATTGAACACATTGTTCCTGACAATAAGAACATTTCTTCAGCTGGTGTTCTTGTTTTATGTGGTTGTATTAACATGGTATTTTGGATTCAGATGGATGTTTTTCCTTCTTATACAGACCTTGCAGGTAAAGTCTACATATAGCAGCGGTGGGAAAGCTCATGAATGTTTTCAAAGAGGCAGTACTGGGTTGAACCATTTTCACCTGCAGAGATACAGATTTCTACACTCATTTGTCTGCTTTCACAAGCATCATCAGCAGCAGATCGTCTAGATCTAAAAAAGCTGCCGTAGATATTTGCATTAACATGAACAGGTGTTCCTCAAACTAGTGGGTGACAATGCTGGATATGTTACTTTAAAAATCAATTAGTTCACAGGTCCTATTTAGTTCGAAGAAACTTTGCCTCTCAGTTTATTTCTAGTTGGTTGGATGAAAATACTTTCAATGAGTTAATAATCATAGTTACACACTCTATTTTTTGGTAGTAACAATAATGGCATTGTCATGATTGAAATAGTTAATTAATTACTCATTACTGAAAAAGTAACATTTTTGCAATGCCATTATTCTTAATGTTGTTACTCCCACCAGTGGTGAGTATACATTACGCACCCTAGTGCTGTATAAGTGTTGCAGGAGGCCAGGTGGTACCTACCAATGGGTAAAACCAGGAAAAAAGGCAGCCAACAGAGAACAAAGCAGCCGACAACAATTCCAAGAGTCTTGGCTGCTTTCTCTTCCCTTGAAAACCTGACCAGCTTCTGCAGGTTGAAGGAGGATCGTTTCTGCTTCCCATTGGTGTTCTTATCGTCCATCTGTGGAGCATTTCCTCTGTGTATCCTCAGCATCACCCCCTCTGTTTCCACACCTTCTCCTTTGCTGCTCTTCCTCAGGCTTTTAGTCTCTCGGGTTGCCACAGTGTAAACACGGCAATACATGGCCAGGATGATGGCAAGTGGGATGTAGAAGGAGCCTAGAGCAGAAAACAAGGCGTACCCAGGCTCTTCTGTGATTTGGCACACAGTTTCATCCTCCGGGTCGGGCTCCTTCCAGCCAAACAGTGGTCCCACGGAAATAATTGCCGAAACCCCCCAGAGGGCAGCTACTGCGGCCAGGCCTCGCCTCGCGGTAGCAATGGCAGGGTAGCGTAGAGGGTAGCTGACGGCCAGGTAGCGGTCGATGGAGATCACACACAGGCTGAGGATGGAGGCGGTGCAACAGAGGACATCCAGGGCGGCCCAAACGCTGCAGAAGAACCGACCAAACTCCCACCTACCCAGAGCCTCCAAGGCTGCAGAGAAGGGCATGACTGCAGAGCTGAGCAGCAGGTCAGCTGCTGCCAGATTGACGATGAAGTAATGTGTCACAGAGCGCCAGTGGTGATGAAACAACACTGACAGGATCACCAGGATGTTGCCAAGGACACCAAACACTACAAACACCACCATTACTAACCCTAAAACCACCGCCTTCCCTATATCCACCTGTGGGAAGGTGGAGGAGCTACAGTTTGGACAGCCCTCTGCCACAGAGAAAACACTCATATTCTCACTGGTGGGAACCATGGCAGTGTTTTCAGCGTACAAAGTTGTGAAACGCTGTTCTTACCCTGCAACACATGCTTAATTACTACAAGTCCACCGCCCTGTGTGTGTTTCTCACACAACATAAAAACCTCTCCTTCCAATTAAGTGGAGATGCAGCAGGTCTTGCCAGTGCTCCATAGACCACATGGCCTTGGCTGGAATTTCTTGGCTGAATTACATATGAACAAAGAGAACCCCTGCCACGGTTTGTCATGTTTAGTCCACAGTCACTCGAGTGAACCAAAGTGACAACTATTTATGGTTCAAGAGGCATCCACTGCTGATCATGGGAATATTACATTTATCCATCCTTCTTCATCCAGAGCAACCTGTTAAAACAAAAGGAGAACAGGGATGTGAAAATCAAACACGCAGAAAAGATGTCAAAAATGGGGAAAAAATATCAGACGAAATAGCACATAAAAACACATTAGATTTAAATTGCTAGATAGTTACTGAAAATCGGCCATAAATCATAATTTAAATGCAACACATACTACCAACAAATTTTCCTCTTAATAACATTTGCATCAGAGAAAACAGAGGCTATGCTTAAATGAGTTAAGAGTCATTCATAATTCAATTTTCATTACAAAACCATTACATCCTGTTTGTTGTTTTGTCACTTTCTGTAAGCATATATATTATTAATGTCTCATTTTCCCATCCATTTAACCAGACAGGTTGATGGAACGCAACTTACAACAATGTAATGAGGCAAAAAAATAAAATAATATAGCACTGGTGCATCAATAATGAAAAATCCTTTTATTGTTTTTGTCCATGTGGATAACAATCTAATGCAATTTCTCCCTGGGATTAATAAAGTATTCAGATTCTGACATCAGGACATAAGGGTTTTATTCATGTCGCGGAAAAATTAAAACAAGGTCAAAAATTTTAATTAATAAATGAATTGAGTGATGTGAGATAAAGTCAATATATTAGTCACAGAAAATAAAATGTCACTTTTGTTCCATGTTGAGCATTAAATGGATTAAAGAGAAGATGAAAAAAACCTAAGAAACTTAATCACAAAGGTAGAGACAAGGACGCCAGGAGACGGTAATGATCCTTGAGGCACACAGAAAATCATCTGCATTATATGAGAGCAGCCAGCCATGCATTCAGCACCAAGATAAATGAAAGTAGAGAGATGAG
The DNA here is from genome assembly GCA_029814585.1 of Gymnapogon annona. Classification (NCBI taxonomy): domain Eukaryota; kingdom Metazoa; phylum Chordata; class Actinopteri; order Kurtiformes; family Apogonidae; genus Gymnapogon; species Gymnapogon annona. The sequence continues at coordinate 35,874,710 of JAPTHA010000005.1, read as the reverse complement.
TTCTTTAAGAGGAGACGTTCAGCTGGAGCCTGTGATGAGTGTTTGAAGGTCTCCGGTGTGAAAGCGGGAGGTCTAACTCAACGGCAGGATGACGAACCACGTATTGAACCTGGAGGCGGACATTGTATTAATGCGGTCGGCACTGATAATATAGCCACCCATCCCTTGGTACCACTCTGAGTGAACATGGAGCACATCAGTGATGTCACTGACTGAGATAAATGTACAGTACATGAGGGAAGGAAAGTAAAAAGTGCTGCTGCGATAAAGGCTTCACTGACACACTGGTCACACATACAAAATCAAAGTCTGAAACACTTGATGCTGATGTTTCTGCTTCAATGGCCTGAGGGGGAATTGAAATGAAAATGGATATATGTGTCTAGCATTGTTTCCACTTAAATGCTGTGATATTTGGAATACATTCTTGGTTATAATGACTTTTCTCAGTCTGTCGAAGTGGCTGTGAAAAAGATATTTACCACGTCTATAAAAGCCCAACAGTGCTTGAGAATTGTGGGTAAAGATGATGATAACGGAAACAGTTTCACATCCTCCTTGAATATTAGACAGTGAAACGCATTATGTCAGATGTGTTTCTGGGCTGGATGTTTATTCGATCACAGCATAATGATGTCGGTGTCCTGAAGCTTCACGGCTGGCAGGGTTTGTACATTTGAAGGATTACATTATATTTGCATGCACCGCCTTAAACCCTACACAGCTTTATCACCTAAGTAAACGCTCTTCTCCTCCACTTCATGTTTCATTCATGCGTGTATTCAGAATGGAGGTCAAAATGATACAACACTGAAGATTAGTCAAATGACCTTTCAGCCTCTGTTCAATGCCTTCCCACATGCTTTCTAATAACATCTCTGTGATATTAAAGCATTTGTTTATCTTTCCAGTAACGTCAGGCTGTCTGCTGAAGGCGTATATGTTCAGCCGCTGCTATTTTTGAGAAATACACGTAGACTGCATGTTTTGTATCTAAATAATGAGGGGGTGATAAGCGTTTCTTGAGACATTTGTCCAAAAAACTTGTCTAAAAATATCATATTTTTTGAGATTAAAAAGATGTGAATGAAATAAGAATCATATTTCAACATATATGAATGTACTAGTTACATAATGGATACCAAATCAGTCTACCATAACTCTAATGATTAACAAGTGGTGTCAGGCATACGCAGCCCTGCTTGTCACGTATTGTAACTTATTTAAGTATCGATTCTGTTGATACCATCATGTCTATGTGTGTACTAATTTTCTACTGACATTTCACTACCCTCTATATTTCTGCTAAGTTTAAAGTAAACTGAAGCAAAATTGCTATGTATATAAGCATTTAAAATTTGGCCCAATGCAAATAAATGGGGAAAGAGAAAATATTTTTTTAAAATCCTGCTAAATTTTACCTTTGACCTACTTTCCCCCAAATCGCATCTTTTCTGAGTTACTGGCAATCTATAAACCCAATTAGGTATGAATTCAACTAATAGATTTTCTGTTAAAGTGTGAAAAAACAAACAAATGGAACTAAAAACAATACCCCTTGCCTCTTCTTCAGGGGGCAGGGCAATACTCATTTATCCATTATGTCTCAAGTAAAATAGTTTATGATCGTCCCATTGTGAGGGTTAAGTGTTGTATGGAGGAACTGAATGTTGATCAGATAAAACTAACAGAGGAGGCTTCTCTGCAGGATCTTCTGTACCAGTATATGCACTTTTATATCACCATGACAGTACGTATCACAAGACTATAGCTAAATTCAACTATTAAAGGAAAATACTGCACTCAATAATATAATAATAATGCACTTCCTTGGTTTATTTTCTTGTATGGTAAAATGAAAACTTTCTCTCGCATTAAAACTGCACATCTATCAAACTAAGTCAACAGCTGTGACTACTACTGTGTCTACTGTGAATGGAAGCAAGAAAAAAATGCAGATTTTTAACCAACCATCGGAGACAGAATCACCTGTAATGTGGCGTCTATGTCAAATTAACACTTGACATCAGTGAAGGACATGCAGTAACAACAATGTGGATATGAGCCTCATCATTTATAATGTCTACATTTTCTAACCATTACAACATGGGTCTTCTATTGGCCTTCGAAGACGAACTACTAATACAGTAGTGACTGCCAAATACTTTTGCAATATCCACCTTTCTTAATTAACCTTCCACTAATAGAAACAGAAAATCACATGTTCTTCTGCACGTTATTCACAAATTTTCCCTTGCTGTTCATAAATTCTCAGAATCAAATCATTCATTAGATTTCTCTTCGAAATACCTTGAAAATGGCCAAGTAGAACACTTGTTTTGTGGTATTTCAGGGTGGAAACCCATGGCATGTCTTGTGGTGTTTCTATCTGTATGTTTAGAATTTCATGGCAGGTTCCTTTAAGACTGTAAGATCAAGAAAATGTGTCGTGTCTGTTATAGTCTTAGTTGATGTTGGGGTTAATGCGTCAAAAGGCCATGAAAAGCTTGGCGCTCTGCCACTGGCAGCATTGTCCATCTATCACCAGATAATGTGCTTAAGGTTAGGATTCTCTGTTCCTGCTCTATTTGTGAGTGTGTGCCATTTCCACAGCATGAAACACAATAATTAAAGACATTACAAACAATAAAAGATAATAAAATACGTGAAAAAAATGGGGGAAAGGTTTGTATATATTTACATATTTCATATTGCTTTCAAATTGAAATGAATAAATATTTTATAATTTAAATGTATATGCACACTTAATGTTTTACTTCCTTTCACAGTTAGGGTTAGGATTAGGTGTACCTCGTACATGTAAGTGCATACATAGTTGGTTCTAATTGCTGTGAATAAGCGGGATCTACGTCATGTTTATTTCTGGATTCCCTTACATATCTAATATATCTAAATCGTCCCCATGTGTCTGAAACAAGTAGGATGTTTCAGACAGTATTGTTTCCCTGACAAATACAGCTACTGTTGCGGCTGAAAGACCTGACCTCTACATCAGCTTTAATGGTGGACCATTGTTGTCGTCTGTCAGACTCAAAGAAACACTAATGCGCAGGATTGAAGGGTAACAGAACATTTATTAACAAACACACAACGACTAAACCACAGAACATCACATACAAAGCACACAAGCAAAGCCAGAAAGTACAACCTGAACCATTACCTAAACACAAGTGAACCTGATCTAAAGACCAAGCACACCTCAACAAGTAAATTGGTCCAGAATCTAGATGAACACTAAAGGGAGGAAAATGGAGAAGCAGAGTCCAGATGCGAGTCTTTAAGAATATGAAATGTCCAGGTTATTGGAGGATAGATTGCTGAGGTGAAGACATCTGAGGCCAAGCTGCTGGCTAAGCAGATGGATCTTACATAGTGGTCAAATGCTTAGACACAGCCTAGCAGCATGGCCCAGGTGTTGGAGATCATCATCATCATCAAAATGCCCCTTGAGGGAGGGTGTGGCCCAGCCACAGCATGGATTGGCCACCACAGAACACCCCCCTTCCCTCTCAAGAGACCCCTCCTGACATCCCAAACTAAGGGATCCAGGGGAGACAGGGCTAGGGAAGAGGCAGGTCCCCCTCCAGGTGACAACAAAGGCGGGTCCCCCTCCATGGGGACACGTGATTTGAGGCAGGCCCTACCGGGAAGATCTGTGAGTTTGCTGCCCCCTCGTAAAGGTGCAGTACATCGAGGAACATGCTGGACAGGACAGGAAAACGAAGACCCAGGACAAATGAGCCAGTACTGATGTGCGGCAGGCCCCACCTCGAAGATTCATGATGGGCCGCCCCTTGTAAACGCTTGACCACACTGGGGAGCGAAGAATCCTGGGGAGTGTAGACCTCAACCTGGTAAGCTGAACTCTGGCTTACAACAGACTCAACACTTCATCACTAAATGACAAATAAGAAACCTAGAGACTTGACTTCAAAATAAAGGCTCGAAACATGACAAAAAAAAATGGGAAAACATGGTCTACAATAAAAGTAGGCGACATGGTTCAAAGTAAAAGCTTGAAATAAAATGACTTCAAAATAAAAGCTCGGAATAGGGTTCAAAATAAAAGCGGGAAGTAATAACCAGAGGTCCCGAATGAAAAACTGGGAAATGGACTATTAAGGCACCAGAAACTACAAAAGTCCAGAAAGTGTCTTTGGATTCCAAAATAGCCAAAGAAACACTGAAAGGCACAAAGGCTAAAAAAAACAAAACACAAGCTGACCACCAACCTGAGAAATAAAAAATACTAACCTCAAACCCGAAAGATAAACCTAAACCTGAAACTACAAATGGACATGAAAATTGAGAAAGATGAGAACACCACAACCAGACACACATGGCCCGGTGCAAAACCAGGACAGGCCTAAAGACAAAGGAACAGGGTGTAACCAAACAACAGGAGGACCAAGCCTACTTATGTTAGGAACGCTCTTGACAACAGACCCAGACGCAGACCAAACTATATTTCAAAATAATGTATTTTATTTTTAAGTTCAATGTGAACATTCAATTCTTAACGTTATCAATTCAGCTAGATCGGAATAATTGGAACTAACTAAAAGCGCCGCACAAAAACACGGGAATAAGTATAACCGGAAATATAACAAAACAAAAAAAAAAACGGGAAAATCATAAAACAAACGAGAAATCAAAATCACCCGTGAGGAAAATCAGCAGTAATATGAAAAAAAGAAAACAGGACTATTCTACCAAACTCAAAGTGCTCTAAAGAGGATAATATAACAATTTGGAAAACTATACATAGCAAGAAAACAAGGAACAAGATTATACAACCGCTAGACTAAACTACTCAATACTCACACAAAGAATAAGGCAATACAAAGCAGGGCAAGACAAAGATGCTTCCAAACAGTAAGACAATCAACGGTCTGACAAAGACAGGGAAGACCAGCCAGACTTAAATACTCGGGGAGATCACACAGGTGAGACACATTGGGAATGATTACTGACAAGACACAGGTGGGTAAGGAATCTGGAGGTGAAGCTAAAGACACAAGAGGAGAGCACACAGGACCAGACAGGAAGCAACCAAAATAAACCCCCGGAATAGACAAACATAACTTAACAAAAACACAGATCATGACAACTTAAAGAAATTAAAATAATGTGAAATGAAAATAAAAATCCTTCAATCCCAGAAGAACTTCTGTTTATGGTGACCTCAGACTGTCATGCGTCAGAATCAAAGAAGCTGCAATTCACAATGTTGAAGGGAACACAGAACATTTATTAACTAAAACACACACAAGTAAACTAAACTAAATGTCCAGGTTATTGCAGGATGGATTGCTGAGGTAAAGACATCTATGAGGCCACGCTGCTGGCTGAGCAGATGGTTTTTAATATTACCCTAATCGCCTACTTAGACACAATCTAGCAGCATGGCGTTAGAGATCATCATCAAAATGCCCCATGAGGAAGAGGGCGTGGCCCAGCAACAGCATCCACTGGCCATTACAATTTTTGCTTTAATTCTGCCGTAATGTAAAATTCCTATTCTGCGGACTTTGCAGCCTTAGTTACACTCGTCTTTTCCTTTCTCAGTGAAATTGGGGGGTTAAAGTAAATGTCTTGCCTTCATCTGTGATACAAGAACTTCAGGCACACATCCAGTGAAAGTGTTATTCTTTAATATAGCTCAAGTGTTGTCCACTCTTATTTGGACAAAAACATGACATGTATTCATCCTCATCTGCATGGTTATTGATAAGAGGAGGTGACGTGCACCTGCGCTCAACTCAGTCTGGATTTACGGAGGAGATGTGGACCTGGAACAGACGTACACACATGTATCTTGAAATTTCTGGGTGTACTCCATTTTTCATTATGAAAGTCGTACACGAGGTCTTCATTCTGTGGAATGACCCTTAAATACCCAAGCATCCACCACTGACCAAAGCTGTCCACTGATCTAAACTAATTAATTCCTGTTGATCCAAACATTGATTCACCAATAAAACCCGTGGAGTTGAATCAGTGACAGTGGATGTTGACGCTGGGTTTATGTTCAGTTAATGAGAGATTTGACCAAAAAAGCCACTGTTTTCAGCAGTGTTTTACCCTCAGTTTTTAGGAACATTCTTATTCAGATTCAGATTCAGATTCAGATTCATTTTATTGTCATTGCACAGACCAATGGTCTGGCAACGAAATGTCAT
>JAPTHA010000005.1:35821965-35832466 GCA_029814585.1 Gymnapogon annona | reverse complement strand
TACATACACATACACACGTATACACAGTCATACGTACTTACACATATATACCTACATACATTCCCATATATACAATATATACTGTCTTGTATACATCTGTACACATACAACATCAGCATAACCCTACATTGTTCGAGAGGGGATAGAAAGAAGCACAATGCTTATCTAGTCCTGCCACGACCTTAACTGACAACTTGATTGCCAAACTTTATAGTACCTGAGCAGTAAACTATGTTTATACCTACAGTAAAGCAACATATACATTACATGAGTACACGCAGTCGACCTATCACACATACTGTACTCACCAAAAATACACACCTATACGAATATAGATGTACAAAATGCAACACAAAAGCAACTAAATGCATTCATTTACGAACCTTTACTCACACACAACTACTATTCATGATTTTTATATTGATCTATTAACAGCTGTTTATAACAAAACTTGAAGTTCTTTATGTTGTTACACATCTTGAGTTTAACATCCAGACTATTCCAAAGGTAACCCCACAAACTGAGATGCACATGCTTTTTTGCGTTGTACGGACCACAGACTTTCTAAAATGAAATTCCCCACGCAAATTATATCCATCCAATCTATGACTGAAAAATCTCACGATGCTCTCTGGCAGCGCTCTGATTTTAGCTCTATATACAAACTGAGCAGTTTTAAATTTGACTAAATCCATAAATTTTAATTCTTTCAGTCTTGAGAAAAGTAGGTTCGTATGCTCTAAATAATCTGCATGATGTATTATCCGTATTACTCTTTTTTGCAACATGCATATCTTTTGAAGGTTACTTCTATAAGTATTCCCCCATACTTCCACACAATAAGACAAATATGGTGCAATTACGGCACAGTATAGAATATATAAAGCATCTTGCTTGAGAAGGTATTTGGTTTTATTTATTATCCCAATACTCCTAGAGGTCTTTGTACACAAACACTTTATGTATGGTTTCCAGCAGAGCTTATGGTCTATTAAAAACTATTCAAATTTGGTTTCGTACACTTTCAATTTTTGTATTTTGTATTTCCAACTGAACCACTCTGTCTGTTTTCTGATTTCCAAATAAAATAAACTTAGTCTTGTCTAAATTAATAGTCAGTCCATTCTTATCAAACCATAATTTAAGTATCTTTAGTTCTACATTGACCGTTTCTGTTAGCTGCTGCAGGTTCTCCTTGGAACACAAGATGGTTGTGTCGTCTGCAAAAAAACAAACAAATTTCAATATATGTGACATTGTATGGATATCGTTGATGTACAAAATAAATCGTTTTGGCCCCAATGCTGACCCCTGTGGGACACGACAGGTAATACTCAAGCATTCAGACCTGTGGTCCCCCAACTGTGTGAACTGCACCCTATTGGTGATATAGCTCTTTAGCCTGGCTAAAGCCATCCCTCTTACACCATAACTCTCTAGTTTTTTAATAAGGATGTCATGGTTTACAGTATCAAAAGGTTTCTTTAAATCAATGAAAACACAGATAGTGAGCTGTTTCTTATCAATGTTGGTTGTGATTTCTTCAACGAGCTCTAATAGAGCCATTGAAGTAGACCTACCTGTTCTAAAACCATGCTGACTGTCCATTAGATTGTTGTTTTGTTCTATAAAAGTGTCTAGCTGTCTTACAAACAATTTTTCTAGAATCTTAGAGAACTGAGACAATAGAGACACTGGCCTAGAATTTTTAAAAAATATGTTTGTCTCTGGATTTAAAAAAGGGGATGACTTTTGCAACTTTCATTTTTTCAGGGAATACTCCTAGTTGGAAATAGAGATTAAATATGTGCGACAGTGGCTTAATTATACCCCCCATGGTGAGCTTTACCAGAGACATACCTATACCATCTCCATCAGTGGAGGACTTATTACAGCAGGAACTAATTACCTCAGCAGCATCATTTTTGGTCACTGAGCCCAGAGACATACGCTCTAAAACAGCAAATGAATGATTCAAACCTGATCGACGTGTGGAGGCAGATGTACCCACAGGACAGGGACTATTCATTCCACTCTCATCCTCACAACTGTCACACTTGTATAGATATTTTTCAGACCCCAAGCCAAGCGTGTCACAGAGTTAAAGATATAAAATACCTCCTAAGACTGCTTAGCGATCATTCTCCATTGGTCCTAACACTGACTAACCACAGTAAGATAACTGAAATGTAGAGATGAAGACCTTAAACAACCTCAATTTTGCACTTTTATTAAGGAACAGATAAACTTTTTTACCACGACAAATAGATGATCTGTTCCTAATGTCTTTATATTCTGGGAAACATTCAAATCCGACCTGAGAGGGCAAATTATATCCTATGCCAAACCCAGTGGTGGACCCTCAAGGCCAGCAAGGCCTTCTCTGCAGGCCTAAACATAATCAGGAATATGTTTTTTAATATATTTTTGTTTTCCACAAATATATATTAAATTATTCCCAAAGGTCTATACTCTTCATTTCATAGCTTTCCTGAATTGGTTGCTCAGCTTCCAGCCCCAGGTGGAGGTTTGGAGGGCAGGTTTTATGTCAAGAGTTTTTAATCCAATCATTATTCAGCTGTCATGTGTCACCAGGGTCCAAAATCTGCCTTTAGGCTTTCAGAAGCAACAGTGCTGGCGTATGGTAGGTTAAAGTGAATGAGAATGGATCTGTGGCCTTAACCAATCAGCGTCAAGTTTGGCTTCACTGGGGCCAGCTAGCAGGCCTACCATGGGATCAGTACATGCATGTCTTTTGATTGGATACGCAATAGAGAGGCGAGCTATGCAAAGCCGTGCAGACAGACCTGAGCAGGCATTGCAATGTGATAAACAGGAAATAAGGAAATGGATCATTTGTGTAGCGCGACAAGTTGCTTTAGTTTTTTCAACCCACAATGGCCGAAGGAGGCTAAGATATAATTTGGCCGCAGATTTATTTACAACGCCATTCTCAAGAAAAACTTTAAGGAAAGCTAGACACTGTAAATAGACCATGATGTAAGCAAGTATGACTCAGCAGGAAAAAGGATTTATCCTACACTTTCAAGTTGATAACTACGAATGGTACCCCTGGGTGACCGGCTCCGAAAAGTATCTTAATATTATTATTAAAAAACACATACAACTGCACCACCTGAACATAAAGTCAAATACAACAGAGTTATATTAGTCTACTCAGTAGACTAATAAAACTCTTCTGGATCAGAATTATGGTTTTAAGAGGTGGATTAAGTCGGGTAGGGCATCACTGCAGGCCCAGGTCTGAAATGCACAGCCTGCCACTGGCCAAACCCTTAAAGATTAAATTACAACACTTTGAATACATATCAAGCAGAAATAGCAATAACTAGGTCAAAAGAACAATTTTTTTAACTTGGTGGGGGGGGGGGCACGCAATGTACCAGTATGGCAACTGAAAACTGAATTAATATCATAAAGATGAATGTCCCACTTAGACACTTATAGATGTTTCAGTCATAACCGATCCAAGTCCCATTGACATTCTTCTCCTCACTTAGGAATGTAATTAGGCAATTTAAATGGCATGGTAAGACACCAACAGTTAACTTTGATACACTAAATCTGGACTATGACGATGGAAGTTTGATACTCCCCAACTTCCAGATGGACTACTATGCTGCACAAGCCAGATTTCTGGCCCAGATGTTTGATACACGCCCCTGTCCTTTTTGGGTCGATATTGAAAGGACAGAGATGAAAGAAGAGATATCCATGAATATGAATAGAAAATGTCAGGGTTGAACAAAAAGGGAGAAGCTCAGTTAACTGAGATTAAAGGGGAACATAGAGCATTTATTAACAAATCCCACACAAACTAAACCAAACTGAAGAATCACCAAACCACAACATGGACACTCAACTTGATACTAGGAACCAGACAAACCAACAGCTAGACAAACAAGGCCCAACATGAATAAACTCAAACACCAACCAGATACTAGACACAACAGAGAAAAATAGTCCAGATCAGAGTCCAAGAGGGGAAAAATGTCCGGGTTATTGCAAGCTGAGGGAGTGAGAAGACGATTATGAGGCCGCACTGCTCGCTGGGCAATCCGCTTCTTAAAAAGTAGAGCAATCAGCCACAGCCCAGAAGCACGGCCAGGTGTTCCAGATCACGGACGATCACCAGTCCCCTGAGGGGGAGGGTGTGGCTCAGCCACAGCCTGGGCTGACCATGACAAGAAAAACTATTAAAACAGCAACTGACAACCCACTAATCACCTAATCAATCCAAGTCTGGTGGAAGCTCCATGATCTCTTTAAGGTGGAAGGGTCTCTCTCTCCTAAAACCCCACTATGATCCTCCAGAGTGGTAACTTTAAATCCTGGCAGGAGAAATGCATCTGTCATATAGAACGTTGCTACAGGAAAGTAGAATTGATGTCATTAGAGCAAATAAAAGAAATGTTTGGCTGACAAACAAAGACTTCTTCGGTTATCTCCAACTATGGGATGTTATCAGGAATCAGTAAAGGGGAAATTGGAATCTACCTCCCACATAAGCATGTATACCACCCTTATGTCCATTATAGTGATACCAGATAGAGACAGAACAAGGGCTACATGGGAAGGACATCTAGGAATCACCATTGAAGAACAGTTATGGAGGAAGCTGTGTATGGATGGTGTCACGTCTTCTTTAGATACAGTTCAACTTCCTCCATCAGTTGTATACTACTCCACAAAAGTGCATAAATGTAATAATAATGTACCACCTATCTGTTTTAGATGTAGTATGGAAGAAGGAACATTCCTTCACTCTACGTGGCAGTGTTCCAAATTGCAGGGGTTTTGTGAAAGGGGCAAGGGGGTATGTGAAATTCTATCAAATATCCACAGGTCACATTCCCACTGGATCCAGAAGTCTGTCTACTAGGTAATCTAACTAAACTCAAACTATCCAATTGTGCTAAGAAACTGACAGAAATCCTGCTGAGAGTCGCCAAGAAATGTATTGAAATGTATTCAAATAGAAATCAGACGCCCACCTTCCAATCAAGGTGTGGTTAGAAGATGTCAACAATTGTGTGCCCCTGGAGAAAATAACCTCCTGTGTGCATAGAAGTGGGATGTTTTATAATATATCGCTACCATTCTTTAATTAATACATATAGCTGATATACACTGCATGGATTCAGATCTGTATACCTGCTATACACCACATAGACTTAGCTCTGAATACTGATATACCCCACATGGACTCAGCTCTATATACCTGATATACACCATATGGGCTCGGCTCCATATACCTGAGTGGAACTTGTGGAATAGAAGAGATGTGAGGTTAACGTGTCTCTCTGAGCAGTTCATATATTTAAGCTTTTGTTTCATCCCATTTTGTTTTGTCTCGTGATGTTTTGGCTGTTGCCTCTGGCCCTGCTAGTGTGGGTTGGGGACAAGGCCTGGTGGTGAATAAATGTGACTGCATTGTTGTGTAATGTAATGGTGTTATGATTCATATTTGTCAAGCCCTGTTGGTGTGTTTCCTGTTTTATTTTATGACTTCCTGTCTAGTCCTGCGCTCCTCTCCTTATATTTCACACCCAGATTCCCCTCCACCTGTGTCTTGTTTCTAATCATCCTGATGTGTCACACCTGCTGAACTCCACGTGTATAAAAGTCTGTGTGTGTTCCCATGTCTTTTGGCAGATCTTTTGGCAGAGCACTAGGTGTACGTGCTATAGTTTTGAATTTCTAGATTTTTGGTAGTTGATTATTTCTAGGCAAAATTTTGTGTTTATATTTGTAATGTAAAGATTTCTAAATTTGTATATTTCTCCTCATAAGAGTGATTTTCTGTTATAGTTATTTGAATTTATTATTTACCCATTGTGGGAAATTTGAGTTAAGTTTATTCACGTGTTTTAAACAGTCACTTTTTGTTGTACAACTTTCGGGTTTTTCCCTCTGGGGTCGCCACAGTGAATCCAATTCGCATATTTGATTTGACAGTTTTTGTTTTTTTTTACGTCGGATGCCCTTCCTGACACAACCCACTGGACGCTCACCCCAGGGATTTGAACCTGGGTTCCCTACGCACCAGCCCGGTGCCATACCAACTGAGCTATCCAGCCGGGCTTTTTGATGTTCATATATCGTCATATTAAATTTGTAATTGTATTTTCCTGGAGAACGTGGGGCAGCCATGGCTCAGATGGTAGAGCAAGGGTTGGTCAGTTGGGCAGAAAACCAGTCCTTGTAAACTTGATGAGCTGTGTATGATAAAATATTTGGTTATATTTTTGTGCAATTTGCAGTCATTACCAAAAGCCATAGCACACACAAATCCAGTGCATTCCAGTGGTTCAGATAGAGCATTGTGTGATTCCACACCTGGCCAGCAGGTGAGTTCAGGTACAAATGAAGCTTCAAGAAATGAACCACTTAATGAAGCAATTGGTCCAAGTGATTCAATGTTTCACGATGCTTCATCTTACCATCACTACTGGTGGAGTAGCTGGAGACACACCAGGAAAAAAAACAGACTCAGACAGGACATTCACCACAATAAGACAACAGGAAACACATAACACCAACTTGACAGACTAGACTCATGACAGGTTTAAATACACAGAAGGAGGGGAGACAATGAGACACAGGCGAAACACATCAGGGCACCTACCAGTCATCACACATGCGGGAAAAGTGGGGACACAGGAAGTAAAGACACATACGAGAAACAAGAGGAACAAAAGCAAAATTAAACAGAAAATGACTAGCCAAACAGACTAACGTCTGGGTGCAGATGTGACAAACCTAAGCAGTATGAGTGTACACTGCACAAACCAAATCTGCTAAAAAAAATTGCTGCTAATTAACAGGCAGTAATTATTCAACACAAATCTATTTTGCTTTTAGTCTCTTAAAAGTATTTCAAATGTCACAATTCAAAATAAATGAATTTTTTCTTCATTTGAAAACATGGCATCAGACGGAAACCTTAATATCTTTAAGAATGATTAAATATTCTCAATGATTAGATTAGATCTTCTGTTGGTGAAATAATAAGCTCAATGAAAGTCTAATATTATATTAACTGATAAAGTTTACATTTCCACTTTTCTTATACTTATCTATTCTATTGATCAGCCTCCTGGTGAAGTTCTTTGTGTGGACAGACATTTAAAATATGTTAACCCTGTTTGTGCATTGGAGCAGTTTATAAGAAATCAGGAAGGGGCAAAATACTTTTTCACACCACTGTATATAAAGTAAAAAAAAGTGCTTGTAATTGTTTTATTCCATCATCATTAATCGATGACCATCAAAATACAGTCACTGATTAATTATCTTCACCTCATTCGTTGACATATTTTCATCGTTTCATATGACGATGAGAGGAATCAGGTCGCGAGATCATCGACCAAACGCAGATGCAGAGCAAAATCTAAACCTGGGTTAGAAAGCTGGTGAGTTGACTTGTGATTTAAGATTCTTGGATCAATTTCCAAATACGTAACCCGTCACACCGCACGAGAAGAACGTTGACTGAGTGAGTAAGAGTTCACTGCCCGCAAGAACGATAGCAGGCTTTCAGATCGTTATGCGCATGCGCTACACTGGAAAACACGGAAGTCCTAGAAGTTGATAAATGAAAACAGCATGATGGTGTAGATGTCGCATCGCAAAGTTATCATTTCCACGACACAGCAGCGCATATAGTTTGCACTGTTGACTGTACTTCGAGTGAAGGTAAGAGAGTGACTAGAACAAGCTACCAGTGTCTAAAATGGGACGGGGTAGCTAATTGTTGTTAGCTTTTGGGGGCTTAGCTAACTTCAGAGAAGCTAAGCTGGCTAATTCTTCTACTTAGTAGACGGAAATGAGGGTCTGCAGAATTAAAAAGCGATCAATGAAGTACTTATCTTCAATTTTACATGTATGCTAAACAGTTTGGTCATCTATGTCATGCTTTTGATGCAAAACGTATGCTAATTTGCTGATCTGTTATTACCAGCATGCAGTATTAGTTTCCATTTTATTCGTTATTGTGGTGAATAGTCAGAAGTTACTCATGTGATGTGGATTAAAGGGGATATACATTAATGGCCACATGACACAAACTTGGTAGAAAAAATTTTCAGCAAATATTTGCACAAGAGTCCTGTAAATTGCTGCTGAATCCTGGATGTGGAAACAGAAGGAACCATCAGCTCTTTGCTCACGGCTGTTTACTTCAGCCCCAGGGGATGTACAGCCCGGAGTGATTCAAATAAATGTCAAAATTGATAATGATGTGCTGTCAGGCTAGAGAATCACGTCTTATTTTAGTTTGCAGGACAAAAAAATAACAATTTTCAAACGATATTTTCCATATACTCTCTTGGTTTATATTCAACACTTTTGTGCAATTTAAAGGCCTTCATGTATCAGAAATACACAATTGTAAATATTGATGTATTTAATAATATACTTATAAGGTAAATGGTTTGGATGGCTTTGAATTAATAAGCATCATGCCAACTCTTAAATGTAAAACATCACTCCTAACAACACCTATACAAAAGGAATGGCATACATTTCAGGTTTTTTTATCCATCATCTTGCACCATCCACTTAAGATAATTATTTTGTTGAACATTGAAACAATTTCACTGGTTCCTTATTTTATTTATTGGTTAGAGGGGGTATCATTCCAATTTTATCTATACTACTACACCTATCTATTTCATCTTTGTCTTTGAACAGGGTTATTAATTAGGATATCAGTTCTCTTTGGGTAACAGTTGGGGTTTAATGATAATCCTTTTCCCTCCAATTTGAGGCATTCATTTATTTTATATGGAAAGTGTATCAGTATTGTGTTGAATCTATCACTATTATGGATTTGGTTTTTTTTCATCAATGTCTTGTGAAACTATTATTATAAAGAATTCTTTACAGCACAACAAAATAATCACTCACTCATTGTTTTACAAATTAAAATTAATGCATTCATTTTTCCTTCATTAGTATTTTGACAGTGTTGTAGTTTACCCACAGCTCAGAGATCATGAGATTCACCTACTCTGGTCCCTGAAATTATGAAATCACTGATGGGATGATGATCTGTCCATCTAATATTAAATTTATGAATGGGTCTGGAAAAAAGCAGTCTGCAAGTCACTTTGAATCTCCAAGGATATATGCTATATCTATGCTAATGTAGGTACTATAATCCAGAATTATTTATGGTATTGTTGTTTGGCGTCCATGGTGGTGGATAAATGCGACTGTATTGTTGTGTAATGTTGTTGTCTAATGTAAAAAAATGAATATATAATAATTAATATGCATCAGACTCATCATCACTGTATACCCGATTCGCTTGTTTTAGTTGAGATAATACCAGTATCATTATGATTGTGCATTAAAAAAAACAAATTAAACACATCCTATTGAAAAACATTCTATTGCTTAATACCTAACTTTAATACATCTATAACACTGGCAGAATTGTACTGTATGTACTAAAATATGACTGGCATTGACGTCAGACTTATAAATACCATCAATGTATGCATGAAGCAGAATGGGTTTTATTTTTTTATAGTGTTTTTAATAATATTATGTTAACAGACCCCAGAAAATAAGCTTGAAAAATGCTGATACCAGTAAAATTTGTAATTATGCTGTGTAATCCAGCCACAGTAAAGAACTGAAGTAGTTGAAGACACGTGTTATTAATCTGTCACGAGTTTAAGAGAAAATATTATGAAACTACTTTGAAGAAATATTAATCTTTGAGTTTTAACCATGGTGATGATTTCTTTTAGCTTTTCCCTTCCGGGGTCGCCACAGCAAATCCAATTCGCATATTTGATTTGGCAGGAGTTTTTGGAGAAATCTTTACCAAGTGCAAAACTGTGGTAGGTTCAGGGAGGTTTATTTGTGTCGAAGAGGACTATAGTACAACAAAGACATCCATATTCTGTCTGAGGCAGCCTGTGCTGTGTTCATTGTCGTACTGATTTTACAAACTCTCATCAGCAGGGGCAGTCTGGGATCAGAACACACTTCGGACCAAACACTCAATTTATCAACACTATATATCCACAGACTGAATAAAGTTTTCATTGACTGAAAAAAAATATAATTCTCAGTGCTTATACGTGTCTGCATTGTTGCATCTTCTACAAACTAAAACTCGGATGCTTCTTTTGAGAGTTGCTCAAAATAAGTCTTAAAATCGTCAAGTGCTGCATCAGCCGATTGTTTACATTATAGCTCTGTAAACGTAGCTCTGTACATTGGAATTTTTGGCTGAACTTCATAGCTCTTCATTCTAAACACTGATGATAATTTTAGGTAATTTAAAAGATATTTTTAATGAAATATGCTGTAATGTGTGATACAAAAAGATCCACCTCCTTTTTTATGTTAGTGTTTGTTTTCCAAAACTAGCTTATTTTGTAGCTTTAGACTTAGACTTCCTTTATTTTCATTACACAGACACACACAATGAATCTGGTAACGAAATGTCATAGAATTGTCA
>JAPTHA010000005.1:35794354-35807928 GCA_029814585.1 Gymnapogon annona | reverse complement strand
GGCGTGACACCCAGTGGGTGCGTCGGTGGCGCACAGTCACCTGGACGTCAAACGCGCACCTGAAGCTCCGAAGGAGACAAGGGTCATATTTCAGCCCGTTTCCAATCTCACCAAGGACCCACGTCCGTGTTCCCGGTCCTCAACCCGCACCCGGACACTCCGCGGAGCAACAGATCTGCCTGAACCCCGCTGAAAGAACACGAAAGGGATGTGTTTGTGAGGAAATCCCCCCCCCCACAGCGGCTCCAGGTAGGAAACACGCTCCGGTAATGGACCGGGAAGGGAGTCAGACTTCCAGCAGCTTTGAAAGGATGAAGAATTAAAGCCGTGTGAGCGCCTACTGGGAGAAATATTCCTCTGAATCCACCCAATCTTGTCATGCATCTCAACTCCAATAATGAACGGCAGGTTTTCATGAAACCGTGAGAGAGAGAGAGAGAGAGAGAGAAAGTTTGCCTGAGCTCGAAGACGTTTCTCACGATCAACTGGAGCTTTGTGTCATTTCTGGTCAGACACTGGTTCAGTCTGGGTTTAAAGAGCTTATGACACTTAACATGTTCAGGGAATAAGATGGAAGAGACCTGCCTCTAAACGATGTGGACGAAAACCCACATCTGATGCACAGAAAGGAAAAAAATAAAATAAGTATTTTAACTGGAATAAGGAACATTTAGCGAAAAGTCCTTAAAGTAAGGCCCGACTGACTGTTAAACGTCTTAAATGGCCATAGATAAGCCAATATATGTATTTTTTCAGAGAAAACAAGTGAAAAATTTCAAGAAAAAGTCAGTCTGAATGCCGTCCCTTTTCTTAAAATGAGGATACTAGCAGTTTCAACCACAAACTGTCATTTTCTTTTAAAAATACCATTATATACTGGTAGAGTTATGTGTTTATTCCCCAATATTAGGATCGTGTAATACTTTGTTGTTGGTTTTTTTTGCTGCAATCTGAAAATGTAGTAATCTGGGCTCAAGTGGAATATAAACCATCCTAGTGATTTTAAAACTTTCAAAAATAAAATAAGCACAAAAACAGTATCATCAAAAATGAACTCCTTTTGATGAAACTGAAAAGTTTTGGTGTAATGTATCAGAAAATGGTGAGAAACCTCAAATTATGACTTGTTAGTGTGTTGTTTAGTCTAGAGGCTGAAAATATTACTTTTATTTGACAGAAGAACAAGAAAAAGAAGGAAATGTTCACATTTCAGAAGCTGGAGTCAGGATTTTTACTCATTTTTTCATATCATCTGATGATTAATTGAATAATTGGTCTGAAAATTTAATGGAAAATGAATGGATTCTTATGTTGTAGTTAGAGCTGGACGATAAAATCTGAATCATTAATAACAGCAAGTTTGTCAGTGTCATTTATCGGCAGAATTTTTCGGTTTTAAATTTCCTCAAAAGATGTGACAGGACAAAAAATATAAACAATTCAAAACACTAAATGAGATGTAACTGATGCCACAAAATGGAAACTTTGTGGATTTTGTAAACTGATAATAATCTGAGATCCATCCTGCTGCTGTTTTCATAGTAAATCTCGAGAAAATTTGAAGAGTTACAAATTGTTATTTTTTGAGAAGTCATTAATGAGATTGAATTATTTCGATAACAGGTGGTGCTATAGCCACATTACACACCAGAATTTAAAAAATCAGCTGTTTTGTACTCGTAGTCTGTCATTTGTGCACAGTGCAAATCCCCCAAAGAGAGTGGTTTAAAAAAAAAAAAACGGAAAGAGAAATTGAGGATTTTTTTCTGAATAATTTCTTTTTATTTTTTTTTTATTTAGAATCAGGGCAAGTGTTGACCCGACCATTTCAGCCAAAGTACTCAAATGTGAAGCTCACAGCTGAATGATTAAACCTGTGTATGTGTATATGTATATGTTAATGTGCATCTGCATTTACTCAAACTGATGAACCCTCACACCCCCTCAAGTCAGATTGAATGTGGAGTATTTTTTGTCGTGACTCCTCGATGGTGTCACTGTTCAGATGAATGAGCTGATGGTCTGAGTCATATTTACATGCAGGTGTTAGTTTCAGGTTTCTGTCCCGATGCTACGACTCACAGACGGAAAGCGAAACTTGATCTTTTCTGCCCTTTGAGAAGTTGAGTGTGTCGGAGCATGGTGGGAATATTCTGATGACGTCCCCGGACGGGTTGCGTTTGCTGATTTCAGATTGTGTTCCTGCTTTAATTGAGTCTGCTCAGGGGCCAGATGTGTGCTGTTTCCCATAATGTGATTTTTATCCAAAACGTTTACATCATAAGAACCAGGCAATGGGAAAATTAATTTATCCAATTGTTATGTGAAGGATGATATGATGACGACCTGCATCACATTACTATGAATTATCTGGATGCCATAACCGTTTAAACACTGATTCTTGAGTGGAGTAGATGCAAAAAACTGCATACATAAATCCCCTAAAGGGCTGTGTGTGTGTGTGTGTTTGCATATGCAGCCCGACGCTGCCGTGGAACATGGACTGCACCTCTTTCATCTCCCTGACTTGGGGTCATGTCCCA
Organism: Gymnapogon annona; assembly: GCA_029814585.1. Taxonomy (NCBI): domain Eukaryota; kingdom Metazoa; phylum Chordata; class Actinopteri; order Kurtiformes; family Apogonidae; genus Gymnapogon; species Gymnapogon annona. Next base: position 35,805,385 of record JAPTHA010000005.1, on the reverse strand, counting down.
AAATGGGTCACAGAGCTGCTGTTATCGTGTTTGTTAACTGTCAGAGTAAAATATACTGAAATAAGAATATGAGAGAATTTTTATACTTAAAGTTGAAGGAGAAAAAGAGAGGCCTGGGTAACAAGTGGAAACTGACGTAAGAGTTGCAATATGATGGTGACGTTCCGACTCTGCGTTAAGACTAGTCCCTGTGTGTGTGTGTGTGTGTATGAATGACGGTGTTTAAACATTCCAGTTCTATGGTGTTTATTATGTCTTTGGTTTTTGATAAATATTTAATAAATGTATAATTTAAGCGGTTGCATATGTCCGTCAGTTGGTGACAGTGTGACGCTGCGTAGCCAACATTGCTCGTTACTATTAGAAGTGATTGTTGGCTTGATTTTATGTGGAGACATTTCACTAAATTGCTTTCAAAATTGGTATTAATTTGTTGATGGAAGATGCAGAAATATGTCCATTAGAACAGCTCATAGCAATATGTTTAATGGGTTAAAATTTTAATTTTTGAGTCTAAAAAATGTGGAGATCAGCACATTGTAATGACGATGTAGAAATCAAAAGGATAATTAATGATTGCAGCGATAAATTGTCATTCAAACCTCTCAGGAGTTTGTTTTCACCCTCCATAACCGTGGTGATCGTTTCTTGTAAAAACTTCTTTAACCCATTAACTAATGCTGTGAGGAGCTCCTCCTTTCTTAATTGAGCATCATTTTGGAGAGATAATAAGGCCTGGCCTGTGTTTAATGGAAGAAGGTTCATGAGGTCTGATGAGTCTATGTTGACCCTGTTCAGTGTGAATGAAGAGAGGTGGATGAAGTTACTACCCATCATGTCTACCTGAGCAGGTGCTTTACTCTGAGCTCCTCATGTCTTATTGGAGGCACATTATCTGTCTATATTATTTATTCCTTCATCTATTTTCCAAAGTGATGGTGCGTATCCTGGCTACCAACAGGTGAAGACAAGTAGGATATGATGAAAGTTCATATCCAGACCTATTTAAACATTATCTTGATTAATTTTTGATTCCTGGTGCTGTGTATTTTTTGTTTCTTTTATCTTTGGGTTTCACTTCCCGAGTGTCTCCATTATTGTACATTATTAGCCAAGACTGACTCATTCTTGGAGGTTTTGTTCGGTTTCTTCTCTGTGCCACATTGTTAAACCCGTAATGTATAAATTGCTTTGAGATTACCTTGTATGAGTGGATCACAAACAGAGCAGCCCTTTTTTCACCTGAGTGACGACTCCATCACCAAGAGATTGTGGCGTTATTTTGTATTATTTGTTATCTAAGTGGTCTTCACAAGAGGATTCTTGGTATTTATAGATAATTTTGTTTAGTTTCTCTTTGGTGGTCATTTTGTCATAGCGGCAATTCACAACACAAAGACGTTGCATTGACTGTCATGTCAGACAAAGGGAAAGCATCAAAACCACAAATGGAGCAAGCGAACAAGTGACAAATTGCTTAAAATTCTCCCTGATTAATATTTTAACAAGCAGTTATTTCAAGAACTAATGGCATCTTTACTTCTCAAAATGCAAAGTGCACCATTTATGTGAGCAACTGGATACTACTCGTAGCTCAAATCCCCAAACAAACGGTGGCTTTTCTATTAAATTGTCTGCGCACACTCATCCAACAGGTACCTCGTATTTGGACTGTCAGAAGTGCTGCCATTCCCACACAGTGCAGACCTTCTTTATTTCCTCTTTATTGGCAGTCCTTTTGAATCAGTCCTCCATCCTCTCAAGTGCACATCAAATTGAGCCATGCAAAGGGTTCCTGTTGGGATGGACGAGGCTGTGTTTAAAAGGGGAAAAAAAGACCTCTCTACACACTGTGTGGAAGCTGTAAACTAATGTGGTGTACACTTGGGGAAAAAAATGAAGTGGTGGATTACAGTCAGTGAGCTCAAACTGTCTGTTGCCTGACAAAACCATTATTTTGCTATCTTGAGATCTGATCAGAGAGTCTTTATCTCTCGGTATCTGTCAAAGAAGTTAAAGATTATGTCAGATGTCATGGAATTCAAATCAGGTGTTTTCACAAAATGGCTGTCACTTGTTTCAGACAGTCATTGGTTTTCAATCAAAGACCCCAATGTTGTCATTTAAAGGCTTTGTTTGACTCCACTGGATCAATTAAATCACCCTCAGGTGTGAATGTGAGAACCTCACATTGGACCTGCAGCATATCCAGTGTGTACCTGCCCGCGCCCATTGGTAACCAGGTTAGGCACTGCCGCCCCTCACAGGGTTCAATCAGCTCTGAGAATGAACACATGATATGTCTAATTACGGAATATTCAAAGTTCAGAAGCAAGACAATAACAACCATCATATGGGAGTTGCAATGAAAGAGCAGCAAAAATGATTGATGACTGGCAGTAGAAATCTGCGGAAGAGGCAGTGACAGGTCAGAGCTCCACTGTATGAGCTCCAGACGGACACAAGAACTCCAAACTAATGGATAAATTGTCAGTGTGATTCCTGGCAGCACTGCTGTTTCATCTGTATGTTTAACGCTGCAGAAATACAGCTGAAATGAAGGCATTTAGTGCACGCAGATTTTAGACATATCTCTGTTACTCATCTGTTACTGGCAAGAGCAAATACTTTCTCACTGAAGTACATTTTATTTCTTTGCCAGTACGTGTTTAAGTATCAGAAAAATCTCTAACCTTACAACGGTCCTTTTGAAGCTGCTGATTTGTTTAGTCTGTATTAAATCAAGATACACTGTAGTGTGGCCTTTCTCTTGTTTTTTTTTTTTCTTCTAACTTTTAAATGTGACTTTCAGAAAATATGCAATACAAGAGTGTGGAGATATTCTGTTATACATTTTTTGTTTTGTTGCCTGCGTTTAGACCCATTGACACCATTTCCAAGGACTGGAGGGAAGCTTTCATAAATGTTGCATAACTGTGCTAAATGGGTTGAGTGTCATATATTCCATCTTTTGTTTTGTTAAAGTTAACAAAACCCTCTCTGTGCCCCTGGCAAATGATGTGGGAGGTTATGGCAGTCGGCGCATCCATCTGTTTGTGTGTCCGTCATCGTTTTGTTTTCAGATCATACCTGGAAAGGCATCCAGTACTATTCCACCAGCCCTGCTGTAGTTTATCTGTTATGTGCTGGAGAAGAGGTTGACAGATAGTAGATTTTTAGAGACTGATGTATAATGATAGTTAGAAGTATGAAAAAGCCAATGCTGGACTGATAAGCCCTGTCATCCTCAACTCTCTGCCCAGAAATGTCAACACTGAAAACACATTTTGCAGCTCTGGAATTAACTGCCTTTCATTTCATTAGACTCCACTAGTCTCATATATCCAGTTGTGTCTCCAGACGTTGTTATTACGGTGCTAATTCTGGAGATAGATCTGGCCGCATTTACTTTTGTTCTGGAATCAATTTCAAAAGAAATTACACGTTATTGATGGGCCAAAAGTTCTGATTGTGTAACATACACATAGGAAATACAAAGGCGACCAAATCTTGGATATTAAAGCTATTTAGAAAAGCCTTTTCAGGCTGAAGTTGCATCAGAGAGGTTGATGTAGCAAGATGGTAAAAGGAAAGATGAAAAATTTCAGTCTTGCCAATGTGATATGAATTAACATGAATATATATGTCACTTTAAATTAGTGTGTTTTATCGACGCAATTTGAAATGCCACATTAAATGACAAGCATCACGACTTAGGGTTAAGGGGGCATTTCCATTTATGTTAAGGGAACCAGAAACTGAGGCAATAATATTCCCATGTTCAAATGGCATCCACTGACACACCAAAACTAAGTATAGCACGCCATACAACACATTTTCACAAGATCAGTCTGATCTAGCCTCTAGTATATATTTGAGTATTTGCATATTGTGGGAACAAGCTAGACTAAAAGAGTTTGGTTATTTTCATTGCCTGTAGGATCTTAAACTGGCATTTATTGTTTTTCAAGTCATGTCAAATGAAATCTCTTGTCAACTGAATCACTGCACTAACTAGCCACACATGTCTTGAAAGCAATGGCGAGGGTCCTGCCTCTTATTTACATTATGTTAATGTTTATTGTGAACTTCCAGTCACAGACTGGAGATGTTATGCTCTGTCAAGAGCTTTGTTAGTGCAATTTCCTCTCTTCTGCAAAATGGTAGTTCAGTATTTGCCTTCATATTAGTCACGTTATTATAGCCCAACTTGCCATGTAATTATAAACTAAATAAATAAACGAATGCAGATATAAACAAACCACAGTAAATCTTCTGTTGATGGGAGCAATTTTTAACTCCTGAGCTTTGTCAAAATCAGTTTTTCCACTCCTCAAGTCTAATTATTGCTACCAGCCACTAAAAACTATATTGGTGTACTTTTCTACCAGCTGTGAAGGAAACAAAGTTAATGTCAGTATCAGGTAGCAGTGTTCATTTTTGGTGGTGTTGGGGACATGTGGCGTCCTCTGAGCTGTGGTGTAGACGAGGAAACGTTTGTGGGTTTTCTGCAAACGGTTGCAAATTCAGACAACGCTGGTGTTTAGAATAGTTAACCACAACCAAAACAGTATTGATCCCATAGGAAAAAGTAAATGCACTTTTGTTGTGTACGTCCATTGAAGGTTGGGTCATAAATCACTGTATTAAATGCTCCTAAAAGGCCTTGGCTGTAACTTGCTTTAATGTACACACCCCATTTTAAGAGCTGATATTCCATTATAATACATGGATGAAGTGTTTTGCGGAGGTGGTCTGGTTTTCAGTTCAAATAATGCATCCCGTTAGAGGCCATTTGGTCTGACGGTTGAGAGACTTCAAATTTAAATGTAACTTCAACCCCCACCCTGGAGCGTAACTCCACCCACTGTGGGGGTTGATGTGGAAGTGGGTGTGTGGGACAGGAGTTACTCATTGACATCCATGGGCCTGAAGAAAACGGAGAGCCACACAGAATTAGATTCTGCCACCAAGTGCTTTTCACTCCCAGAATCCCCCGAGGCAGACACTAGCTTGGTGAAAAGATCCTTTGGGGTCTGGAGTCGTATTAATGCGCTGTTGGCCAGAAGCGGGAGCTCCTGCAGCTGTGTTGGTACAAGAGGATGAGTGTGGTCTTTGACTGACGATATTACTTTGAGTAGTTTCATGCAAAAATAGAAATAAAATGTCAGAAAATAAAAGCACACTTGCGGTGGAGGCTGCCCTTGATGAATGGAGTGTCGAGGTGTAGTCATATGACACCTTTGTGCTATGGGAGAAGAAGACATTCTGTTTATGAAAGCCTGTAAAGCACTGCTACCCTTGGTACCTCAGCCAGCCACACTTCTGTCTGTGTTGCCATGGTAATGTTATGGCTTCTTTAGCAATATATGTACTCTATACATTCACATGTCTAGACGAACGTCTGCAAAAACAACAAAAAAAAAACAAGTGATGGACGCCTGAACATAATCCAAACAACAAGCACTTAAAATGAACAGATATCTGAAACAAGCTAACAGTCTGAATCCTGAGGCAGGAATAATTTAATAAAGGAGACAAGCTTTATAGGGTTAAGATAATACTAAACACATCCAACAGTACAAGTGTAAACTCTCTACCACTACAACTCGCTAAACAAAATAAAAGAGCAAATATAATAATCTACAACTATAAAAAACAAAGCCCTTGGTTTTCCCTTTGGTGTTTTGGCTAATCCATTAGTTAGTGCTATATTGAAATAATTCCAGCCTTGGATATAATGAAAAGCTGAGTTTGAAAAACCTGTATTGACTATATACAGCATCTGCCAACAATATAAAATAGATCCTTTTTATGAGTGCGTGAGGTTGTTTATAGTAATCGTCCAATTAGTGATCAATTCAACAAAAAGATATCTTTGAAGTTTCTTTTTTCGTATTTAAGAAATTGCAGGACTGTCACCTGTAAGAGGAGAAGTTGTGCTTTAACTCACTACAGTGTGGTGTCAGTGTCATAGAATCTGACAACTGATATGAAAAAACTAAACTGTCTGCAACTCATCTGTAGGTTCTATTTTTTTCATTAAAAGATTACAACTCTGACTCACGTCACATGATCCACACCCGAGGCACATCCAGGTTATTTTCTTTGACATAGTGTAAATCATTTCTAAATGTCCCATTTTGTCCTGTATTCCACTGTGTTTTATTGTTTTGCTGTGCTTTTTTTTTTTTTTTTTTTTTACTACGTTGGATCAGAGGTGTCTGTGCAGAAGGCAGGATGACGTAGCATTTGCAGAATAACATCATGGGCGACATTGTTTTGGTGGAAGATTTGCACTAGGGGAAACGAGCATTGATATGAAAATGATGAAATCCCAAGAAAAGAAACCACTGCCTAAAAAGCTGTTTGCAAAAATTTGATCCGTACTTGTTCTTAGTGTGGGGAGTTTTAAATTGATAATGTTGAAACTGTTGAGGGAAAGGAGATGTACATTGAAATAGTCGCCCAGTGACAAAATTATTTCAACAAAGGATTTCCTGCGACTAAAGATTTCTCATAGTACGAGGCAGTGATATGATACAGTATATGGGCTGGTGGTTGATTCCATTATCATGACATAGAGGCATTCATTGTCATTTTATTTTTTGCCTGTATTTTTAGCAACTGACTGCTAGCAATAGAATAAGAATAGAATAGATCTTTATTGTCATTAATACAAGAATAGTTTAGCAGCTGTTTCTGTTTTCTGCAGTAAATCCTTAAAATGCAAAAGAACAGTATATAAAAATAAAATGGCACTGAAAATATATATATAGAAGAATCTGACTGTAAGAAAAGAATTGACGAGATACAATATTACAAAGAAATACTAAAAGGGCAATTGTACTGCTGATAGAAGAAATATATACAACGTGTAAAGGCTATATATACAGATATACAAGGTCAAAATAAAAACAAGGCGCATTAGTCTTTGTTAGTTCATCAAACGTATCATTGTGTTCTTCTGATTTAATGGACATTAAAAGTGTTTCCTATTAATGATATAGACCAGGGGTGTCAAACTCATTTCACTCAGGGGCCACATTCAGGTCCGTTTGAACTGAAGTGGGCCAAGCCAGTAAAATAACACCATATGTTTTTTAGAGTGAAACAAGTCAAATTATATGATGAAAATGTTCACATCTAAAAACTATCCTTTTTCAAGCAGCATGAATAAACACAAAACAAACTGAAAAGATAACGGTAATTTTAACAACATTATACTTCAGTTTAACATTCACACATGTACTGTATATTATAACTCACAATATTTAATAAGACACTGAACCCTCAATTGCTCCCAGTGGAGCCTGGCGTGGTGTAGCAGCCGTCCATTGGTGTGTGAATGGGTGAATGTGAGGCTAATTTAAAGCACTTTGAGTGCCTTAAATGTGTAGAAAAGCGCGATAGAAATGCAATCCATTTAATATCTTCAGTGTCATTTCAGTATTCCACAGATTCATCTGAAGGGCCAGATTGGACCCTTTGGCGGGCCGGATTTGGCCCCCGGGCCACATGTTTGACACCTGTGATATAGACTAAGGCTCTACTTTTCATTATCCATTGTCACTCATTTAACCACTTTGCTTAATGTGTAAATTACCTTTGGATTGAGTTCAGAGGTGCGGCGATGAAAGGTGAATTAACTAGACTAACTTAATTTTACATTGAAAATTTTGTGCATTTGTGTGCAAAACACACAACTGAACCAGACCCTGAACCAGCAGCTTCTGGAGCTGAATTAAGCTAAACCAATGAAACAGAGAAAACACAATGTGTGTCTTTTTTATTTTTGTCCAACATATAGTTTCCTTGGAAAGCTGTACATGTCACTCCCACAAATGCATCAGATCATTAGTAACAGGTATCTTTGTGCATCTGTTCAGCACCCGTAACTTATAGAAAATAGATGACTTCAACACATGGTAAGACATATATGAGTTTAAGTGCAGCTTTATATTAGTGCTGCTATATTAGTGCTTAAGTGAAGGCTTATTACCAAGGTAACAGGGATGCTCTACAGCTGTCTATTGTTGCACCCGAGCACAATTCTGAAGCCCTTAATAGTGAAATGTATATATTTTAGATTTTTTGTGAATGACATGTTATAAAGATGCTCTGGTCTCTCTTCTAGACTTTAACTATTACTTTTAATTTAGAAGTAAACTAATGTTAAAATGTATCCTAAAATAGTTGAAGCCTTACCTGCCTAGACCCCAGACAGCTTAAAACTTTGTGAAAGCCCTGTATATTATGTATTTCTGTATCTGATTGGGTTTTAAGATTATTTATAAATGTAGATATGAAATTTCTGCTATTGGCCTTATCAGTTAATAGACTACTTCTTTATGTGCTCCATTTTACTTTATAACACATCATGTACTAGAATTCTATTTTCCTGACTCACTCCAGTCAGAGGTTAATTTAATTTACTGGCAGGTCAAGTCGGGTTTAACGCAAGCTTCACCCACTTAAGATACATGGGGGGGCATTTAACATTCTCTAAAAGAAATTGTACGTCGTCTGCAGGAGGACAAATCGCAAGCAAAATGAGGAATAAAACAAGCAAACTGCGACACAGAAATGAAGTTTGATCGGAAAACAAATATATAGGCGCCACTTTATCTTTGCGTGGAGACTTTGACGGGTTAAGATGATGCAGAAGTGCTGATAAATCTGCTACTGAGGCTCAGACACAATTAATCAGCTGTCCGGTGTTTTCTCCCTTTATGCAGATTAAAACAGCAACAACACACAATTCCAGCAGCACAAGCCTTTCACTAATATTTCTATTTCTGTCATCTGATAAATCTGTGTGAGACAGGCCGCTTTCTTTTGAGCGCTACTGGCTCATTTATTATAGGTTTAAACATTTTCCAGAGTGCTGTGCTACCACCGCGCTAATGTTTATGCATGTGGTAGCAGGGCAAGGGTGGAGGCGGGACCTCGTATGGGGGAAACGTCTGTGGGCTGGCGTTGTTACCGTGGTGCAGAGTTTCACCTGTTCAGCTTGTGTTGTTTGGCAGCTCACGCCGTTATCGGTTCAGGTTTAATGACTGAAAATGTCCCGCAGCTTAACGAGATCTTTTTGTGGGGGGGGCTTCTCATCTTTCTTCTTGCTGTGTCACTGCATTTATCCCACCATCAGCCCCTCCCTACCGCCACAGATTTTTTTTCTTTCCACTGTTGTTTTTGAAGTTGTTGCCTTACTGTTGCACCAGGCACACAAATAACACTTGTCAGAGAAATAAAGCTATAAACTATGTTTTCATTAATCTGCAGCCACTGGTCTTGAATGCCAAAATACAGAACAAAACTGCCACGGTGTTTCTTTTAATCACTGACATGATAAATGTCATTGCATTCATGCTAATCATTCATTCATTGCTAATCATCTTCATTGATGTGATTTAAGAAGAGCAAAGAGAAGATGGAGAGCATCTGTTCATTATGTACCAAACGGTGATGGGATGTTGCTGCCGCTGCTATTTAGTCATAGCAACAGGGTCTTAATTTGTGTGTGTGCGCATGCTTGCATTGGTTTATCTCCACTGACTGCGTGAAGATGAGAAGTAGAACAGATTCATAATGCGCAGCTTTACCTTCTTTCGTCCAACACAGTCTCAGCAAACACTCAAAGCTTAAACAAATGTAATAAGTCTGGATAAACTCTCAGTAGCAGCACTTTGCATACGGGCCAGCACGGACACAAGAGCGGCTGACCAGAGACGTATGCTGTCGATATTTGCCAATTGGCATACAGGATCTTTTTAACTTTGATTTTTTTTTTTTTTTTTTTCTGGAAAATCTGTGTACGGCGGGCTGTTTGCTGAAGCATGGGAGTGTGTTGGAACAAGCGCAGCAGCTGTTGACGGGCTGCGTAATTGTTTTTCACCACTTCAGACTTTGCCCCAGCCATGAAATGAAAAGGCCCATAAAAGCCTGAGAGCTGTTGTGGTTAGCTGGCGTTCCACTGTTCCAATGAGGGAGTGCAGAAGGGGAAATAGAACTGTTCTGTCCACAGTGACCCGACAGAAGCAGCAGTGGTGTTGCACTTCTTTCATGTGTGTGGTTTGTGTGAGCTACTTGCTTTAGAAATAATTTTGCCTTCTTTAGTACAGTTAATAGGAAAATAAATCTATGGATGATCTCCGATATGGCCAAAGGTAAACTAACATGACTCATCCGCTGTTTCCACCTTCCCGTAAAGTATGACATCATGGTTGCTACTATAGGAGGTGTGTCCAGGCCAGTCGTGGATCCAGAAAGTGGTACATGAAATGGCAAGAGGTTTTCACTGGTGGTTGAAAGAAAGAAAAAATAAATAAAGACCAGAATGTATTTAAAATCTGCAGGTATTCCATTGAAGTCCCATAGTATGTTTCCATGTTAATCTCACTATCAATTCAATTCTGTTATTAATACTCACTGAATCTGGGAATAAATTATAGTGTTTTATTGCATTAACTCTTTAATGTTAAAATGCACTAGTATTTTGTATTCAGTTTGGTTAAACCTCCTAAAGGGTTATACAGGTGTAGTTCCAGGAGTATTGGATGGAGCTGCTGCTCCTCCGAGACACGTCATCATTTAAATGTAATTAAGGACATGGAGATTATTCATAAACTACAGTAGAGCAGGTTGACACAGTGAAATGACACTAACATTAACAGTATCAGTAGAACCTCGAGGAGGCAGCGGACGTCTTACTGTAGTCTCCGCCTGCAGAGTCATCACTCCCTTCACTAAGGAGCCAATCCAAGATCTTCCATTGGTGCTGTTTAATTGCATGGTGTGGTTACATTTTTCTACGTGTTGGAGTTATTGAACCCTTTGTTGTAATCAAAATTTTGCAGCTGTTGTAAATGACCCTAGGGTCGTCTCTACTGGTCAGAATACAACTTCTCTTTAAAGTGTGTAAGCTTATTCAACCTGTGAGGTGGGTACTTTCTAAACCACAGGTGTCAAACATGTGGCCCGGGGGCCAAATCCGGCCCACCAAAGGGTCCAGTCTGGCCCTTCAGATGA
>JAPTHA010000005.1:35763839-35788329 GCA_029814585.1 Gymnapogon annona | reverse complement strand
CTCTCTCTCTCTCTCTCTCTCTCTCTCTCTCTCTCTCTCTCTCTCTCTCTCTCTCTCTCTCTCTCTCACACTCACACTCACACTCACACACACACACACACACACACATATTGCCAAGTAGTAGTTGGAAATGATTAAAGATTCCATTAAGATGGAATTTATGTTTCCATCTTTCCTTCAACCTCTGTGAGCTCTGATTATAGGATGTATCCATTGCATTCATTTATTCATTTGTACCACACAGTGCTTACTGGATGTAATGTCACAATACACAGAGCAAGAGATTATTTTTTTGTCCGGAGTTGCATTCATTTCTTAATAAGATCTTCATCATATAGCCTGTTTTCATGGAAGTAGTTTTCATGTTAGCGTAGCGATGGCAATAGCTAAAATCAACAAATGATGAGTTGTCTTCTCAGAACTGAAGAAAAATATAAACCTGTTTTTCAGTGTCAATATAATGAAGCACAAAAATTAAAGCATGACTTCCTTCTGTGTTTTCTCCACTTAACCCTTTAAACCCTACAACTGAAATGGTCCATCTGAATTTTTTGTCTTATTGTGACTATATAAAGGTTAGAGAGAGATGCTGGGCATGAGTCTTTTTGCCCCTTTTTAGAACTTTCAAAATCTATCAGTCATTTACAATTTACTGCATGTTATAATACTAAATATAATACTAAAACTTCTGCAACTTCTAGTACAGGTGTGACTGGAATTTCTGTAATGACCCTATAAAGCCAATAAAGCACATTGTCTCAGGTTTCAGAAACCATTGGATTTTTTCGAGTTACGCAAAGAGTTATGCCGATCCAGACTACATGTGCACAGGGTGTGTCAAGCAATGGCACATCAGGTTTTAAAGAGTTAAATTGAGTTTCCTCACTTCCATTGAGTCATCTGACAGCGTCGAAGCACCGATGTCTTTGACCGCATCGATCGATGGTTTGATTCCTGATGTTAAGTTGCTGTCGTTGATGCTGGGCTGCTGCGTCCTTCCTTGAGTGTTGGGTTTCACGGCTGTTCTGGCCAATATCTCCATTGACGTGATCTAAATAAAATACTTAAATGTCGCTCAGCACGTGACTCCCAATAGATTTATATGACATTTATGACATTTACTTTCAGAAAGGATATAAGGCCGGGGAGTTTTCTGGCAGCTGAGGCGGCACTGCCTATTTGTGTAATGATATGGGATGGATTCCAGTTATTGGAAAGCTGTATAAAAATCTGAACGCTCCTCTCCCCCCATCTGTTAAAATATGACACAAGCGATAGCTCTGCTTTAGCCCTTTTAGTTTGGAAATCTGTCACAGATGGCTGTCTTCTTGTAAGCAGCCAAGGAAGTAATGTGATTGTGACAATTGTGCCTCTTTTGCCAACAGATTGAACATGCTGCAGGTTGTATGAGTGACAGATATGGGTTCAGCGAGATCACATCTGCACACTCTGACTGTGGCCACAGTCATCGTTTTACATTCTTGTAAGTATCTCCATAAAAGTTCTGCAAAGTTATCCCTTCACAAGTGTTACATTAGAAAGACTGAGCTTACTTTTTCCTACTGTCCCTGAAATGAAACCAACTGGTGGCTTTGTCTCCGTTAACCCCGAGTGATCGTTGAGGTGGTGAAGTCTGAGGTGCGTGGGAAAGCGGGAGGTGTGGTGGAGCTGGAGTGTCGTTTCCCTCCATCAGAGCCGGTTGTGTCCTCCACTTCCCCCCACGTGGTGGAGTGGGTTCGACAGGGACTCGACATCCCTGTCCTGATCAAATTTGGTTCCTACGCCGCCCGCGTTCATCCAAAGTATGAAGGTAAGCACTGACTCCGCAGATACTAGAGTCACTCAGGCCCAGGTACTGAACCAACTGGATGAACACACACCAAAAGGCCCACAACTCATCTATTTACTGACAGATCAGATGATATATTTTGTATACTTTGAACATGTATGTGCATTGAAAGGTCTATAGTGGCTAGGGGGCAACCTGGGGCCACATTTGGCCCTTGAAGCTTTCACCAGTGGTTCCCTGTGCATTTGTCAAAAACATGGAATTATTATTTATTTTTTGAATATGCACCAAAACCTGGTTAATCTTGACATATTCTTTACCACCTATATCATGAAGGCCTTCTCACAGAGTCGCATTGTCAGAATTTTCGGCCCTTGGCAGATTTTTATTTTTTTGGTCCGAAAATTTCTTTTTTTTAAATTTTTGTTCGGAACAATCGCTGACTCATGTTCTTGGTCTTTTCTTCTTAAATCTACAGGAGCCAAAATCAGGTGGGAAAATACCAGAATGTAAATGTACTCATCCTTCTGCAGTTGGTAATTACAGCTGCCACTTATGTATTGAACCATCCTATTTTGCAGAAAACATATGTGATTAGACCGTCTCTGCATCATGGGATAGATTATCTACAGACTGAAAACACATGCAAACAGTAGAAGGCAGACGTCTCCTTTCCTCTGGAAAAATCGCAGATGTTTTTTGCAATGATGCTTATTAGATCCCCCTAAAATATCACACATTGCAGCGTCTGAGCTCGTCTGAGTGTTCGACTCATTTTCACGTCATTATTCACACATTTATTTGCACTGTTTTCTTACACAAATAAAGTTTCTCATGGATGAATAAAATTATTTCAATTAATAGGCAAAGTATGGGCCATTTCCTTCAAAAACATTATTTATAGTGGACTCTAAAAACTGCAGAAAAAAAAAATCCTTAATGATCTTCCATCACAGGAGTTTTTAGTGGATATAACTCTTCCACGTCAACTCCTTCCCTCTATTTTCAGAACAAAATTTTCCCCATGATGTACATTATACACTTTTTCATTTAAGTGGTGGATTCACTTTTGCAGAACAGTGTAACACATATATATCTGCATTTCTATTGTCTTTTGACAGATGTTTTATATTTTCAGATTCTGTTGTTAACACCTTATCATTTTGGCTCCTACTATACAATATATGGGGACAAAACAGTATAGACGCAAACCTGATCTGCTTACGTGGCTCTGTCTTTTTTCTGTCCTCTTAACGATTGTGCAGTTCTGTCTTTAGAGTCATAACTGTGGGCAACACAAACACACATTCAGACCTGTCAGTATTTCTGACTCTCACCGACCTGCTGTCCACTGCCTCTAGGGCATATCACTTTACAAAGGTTTGCACCCAGAATATAACTGCTGTGACTCAGACAATAACATTTAGTTCCTGTTTTATTTAGTGTTTTTTTTTCTCTTCACAGCTCTTGTTTTCTTGATTGGAGGAGTGTAGCATCCAATAACGTAATGATACATAATAACATTATAACTTGCCAATAATGTAGGAAAAAGCACCTCCGGTAGGAGGCTGTGCTGCATCCGCTGTAGAACGACCAGGCTCAGTAACAGCTTCTTCCCCCGAGCCATCAGACTATTAAACTGTACTTGACATCACATGCAATATTTACACTGTTTATAGTACTGTCTACACTGATGTGCAGTATCTAGACTGTTTATAGTACTGTTTACACTGATGTGTAATATTTACACTATTTATAGTACTGTTTACTCTGATGTGTAATATTCTCACTGTTTATAGTACTGTTTACATTGTTACATTGTTACTGTCTATCTTATTTATTTATTTATTTATTTATTTATTTATAGTAACTGGGTGAATTTTTGTTGTCACCTTGCACTGCAGCCACTTATGGCTTGGATTCACTTCAGCAATCTTGCACTTTTGTATTTTCCATATTTATTTGTGTTATCAGTTGCCAACCTGTGACATTTCGTTACCAGATTCATTGTGTGTGTCTGTGTAATGACAATAAAGGAAGTCTAAGTGTAAAATGTTTGAGCCAATTATCTAGTTACATTTTACCAGTGATGTAATGTTAAAGAATTATTATCTTATTGGCCTGTTATTAGGTTATTACTGTGTAATTCAATGAAATTGTGCAGTACAAACCACTAATTTATCTTTAAGACTCTTGTGATTTGACAAATAATGGATTTATGTTAGATTTTTTTAAATATCCAATTTTTCTTCAGTTTAATATTTTGATTTGAATTTACTCCAAATATGTTATTGACCATCTACGCGGCAAATAAGTTAAGGAGAATATCTGATTTCCACTGAAAAGTGCTAAATTCAAACGTTGATATATAACTAGAAATGTAATGTAGAGAAAAAAATGACAAGTCAGTTAGGTCTCCTAAATTTTCACTAATTTTATTGAAGTTCATAAAACTCCTTTCATTTGCATGTGAGAACAGTTTCAGATCATAAAAAGTCACTGTCATTGCCGGACATCAATCACATTTCCAGAGATAGGTTTGCAGAAGACCCTGCATTCAACATCTGAACAAATCAGAGAAGCACAAAAACAGATTGCTCTCTCTATTTAATTATAAAAATGGTCTGATGTGTCCCAGCATCCTACCCTGCCAATAAAACAGGTCTGCCAGCTATTTTGGGTCCTGACACAAATTTTGGCAAAGGCAGCTCTAGTGAGTCCATGTGGCAGCAGAGGTGGGTGATGCATCAAATACACCTCATGGTGTTCTATGTGGAATGCACTAAACAACTAGAATGCAGCTATATTTACATCCAGAATTATGTGCTCTGTGCTCCACTGCTGAAGCATATAGTTGAGCCTTATTTTTACCTCAGGGATGACTGTCAGTCAATCCTCCACATTAATGTAGATGGAAAAATGTTTTAAGAGATTGTTATCTGCCTGAAACGTTTAATCATTGAGAGCATGGATGGAGAAAAAAAAACAGGCACTCGCAGTTCTTAGATGTTGAATTTTAATGACTTTGGAGAGCCGCTCTCCTCATCTCTAAATAAGTAATGTTGGCGTTTGGAGCTGGATGGATCGCTGGATTTGGTGCAGATATTCATGCTGTGCTCAGAACTGTGAATCTAACAATGTTATTAACAACAAAATAATGTTTCTACTGCATCTGATATTTGAGACATCCTTGTTCGCTCTTGTCTTGAATAATGGACGCCAACATAGTTATCACAGAGATAGCATATTTCTCAATGCAGTTTTCAGATGCATAAAAGGAGAGAAAAAACTGTTTCAGCTTCCACATAAATTACCACTTTCTTCCTTTTTGCTGAAAATGCCTGTCTGCATTGTAAATACCAGCATGGACTGTATTTCCACACAAATCACTCATCACATAAAACCCATTTTGACATTGAGAGGCTTCGTAGTTACCATGGAAACGCCATCATCTTCTGCAACACTGATTCACCAGTAAAACCCATGGGGTTGAATCAATGACAGTGGATGAACACTGGGTTTATGTTCAGATATTGAGAGATTTGACTGAAAAAGTCACCTTCTCTTCAGGTTTCTCTGTTTCTGATATTAAAAACCCCCAACTTTAATCTGAGGTTTTAGGAACATCTACACTATCACAAAATTAAATATAGGTATGGTGGTAAATCCTGTTAGAAAGGCTGTATAGACAGAAACAAATAATTTAGGAGCTGACCTGCAGGTAACGCTGGATCTGTATGTCTTAAGGGTTAAAGAAAAGTAAGTACAATGTCCAAAATGAGACACCATCAAGTCATACTGCAGAATAAGAGCTAATGAAGAATTCAACCAAAGCAGATAACAAGAGAGAGGTTCTCCAGTTATTCTCCTGATGGGCTGTTTTATTCATGAGTCTGTTGACTGATCATCAGAAGATGAGATCGTCTCAGATATCCAGATCTGTCGCCATGGTTACCAGTCCCCTAGCTACATCTGGGTCACTATCATTGTGGATTTGGACCAGAAGTTGGCTCGGTTGTTTCTTGTGCAGGATGTTGGAACAGCATTTGGAGAAAAGTCATTTTGGTAGAACGTGTGCAAATGAAACTGACACACACACACACACACACACAAAAGTGTGTCTTTGCCAGATCTCACCATTTTCAGGTGCAGCTACAGCTCGGACGTTTGTGGTTCAATTCCTGCTCCAAACTTTTTCTCTTATGCCAGCTTATACAAACCTACTGTTAACCTCTGAAATACACTGTACAGACTGTAAATCCAAACCAAGGAGAAAAAAGCATTGCCTGCCTTGGAAACTGACCTTTGCTGCTTGAAGATTAGATACAGTAAATGTGTGGGCGAGCAGGAACCAATCCTCTGAATAAATATGAGCAAAGATGAAACTCATATGGAAGTATTTTCCCTCTCTTTCGACAGACGCTACTGACAAAATGAATATATTAAAAAAGCAGCAAAGGTGAGTCGTGACTTCTTTTCAGTGTGTTGGGATGAGAAATCTGAGCGAGAGAGGGGGGGGGGAATATATACTTGTGCAGTGAAAACAGTGAAATGTGGGTTTAATACAGTTGGAAAAGGGCTGTTGTGACATGGTTCAGCCCCAGTTGCTTCCATTTAAGAATGTAAAGAATTACAGTGTTCAGTTCCCAGTGTATATCCAGCACCACACCTTGATGGCCTTTCAAATCAGCCTCAGTGGGATTTACGTTTGAAGTAGCTGAATCTCTCCTGTTGCATCATCATCTATTGTGCACTTTTCTGCCCACAGCACTGAGAACAAAAGGAGTCTGTGGGGAGAAAGATCCTCAATGGACCCGGGATACTATTCTTCAGCTCCTGTTATCCTTTAAAGTCACAAACAATAGGACTGATTGGGACAAAGGGAAGGCATGTCTGGGTGGTTCATATCTTCCTTTTGTCAGGGCTGTTTTGTTGTCCAGAACGCTACCTGAAGAGATATTCAACCTATCGACCGCTCCTAAAGCTATTTGGATTTCCACAGGACGTCTGTGTATGGTTTTGACTCTGAAAGTGAGTCGATCAAGCAGGGAAGAAGGAAATCCTCCCTGGTTAGTATTCAGGTCAGAGTGGAATAAAGGAGAGACTAAACCACCAAGATATAGCATCTGAAATAATTAGCATTTCCATTCTGTGATCCCACAGGCTGTTGGGGTTCAAGTATTACTTACACATCAAAGTGGGAAAAGTTTATTTACAGTTCCATCTTCGTTTGGATGAATTCTGCAGTTTGTGTAAAATCACACCGGCACAACATTTGAACTAAGTGTGATTACTGCAATTAGAGCATAGTCTGTGTCACAGTTGTAATAATCTGACAGTTGGGCAAAGTTTTCAGTCTTTTGGTTTCCCCCATGCTATTCATGTGTTCGTTAGTAGCTACTTTTACGCAGAGATTGTGGACGCATTAACCATTTCCAAAGTCAAAGGAGTAACAGGTGAGATGAGCTGGACGTCTACACAGTGGACCTGGAGTACAGAATTAAAGGGGTGGTGACACAGCACAGTGTATAATAGGACGTATAACTTCCATACTGGAAATAGACAAGTATAGTGGCATTGGCTCTGAAAAAAACAACTCCTGAACGTCTGAAGTGACGATACCTGGTGGATCTCGGCGTCTCCTGTGTTTAACATCTTTCTGGTCTCATTGATATATATGTATTTTTTTTTTTTTTTACTGTACACAGCCTGTGTTCATTTTAACCCCCCCCCACACACACACACAGAATACACAACACACACACATACAGTACATGACGTTGTCCAAACATCACACCTTGGTTGTGGAATAAGAGCCGTTCCTTTGACACGGCGTTTTGGAATCATGACTTCAGCTTTATCAGGGCTCTGTTACTACCTCAAGAGATTGATAGATGGATACCTTTTTAATTGGAAATTTCAGATTAAAGCAGCAGAATACAAAGTGGGGAAAAACAGAGTAGATATACAACAAATTAATTCTTGTACAGCATAGACAGTATACATCATTGAAGTCCCAGAGATGTAATGAGGGACTGTGATGTGTCGTCTGGAACTGAGAGACGGTGGTGTGAATGTCCTTGCAGGCCACCGTAGCATAGCATCGGCCACTAATAGTTAGGAACTGTTGTTAAGAGGCTGCCTACTGTGGCGCCATCTTGGAAGAGGAGGAGTTACAGAGGTGGAACTAAATCACCCAACACTTCATTAATACAAATGGTGTTCCAGAATAAAGGCGTAGTATTTCAGAACAGAAGTGATGTGTAAAAGGGGCAAGTGTTAACCTCTTCCTTCCCAGTCAAAATGTTATAATAATGGTCAGAAGTGTAAAAATTACACCAAAGTTTTTAAGTGTGACATTATGGCAGCATTTACCATTTCCTGAATCTGGACAGTCAGTGGATCTTTAACACTCATTTACTGTAATATTTTTCTGTTTTGAGGCACAGATCAATGTTCAGAAAGAGCTCAATGTGTCTAACTCAGGAACAGTCATAAAAGCGTTCCATCATGTTACACCTGCAGTTGACTGTGACCGCTGTTTACATTATCGCTTCACTTCATGACCTGCTTTGTGTCAAACAGATCAAGGGCCAACAAATCAAGCGTGAAAATGTGAAAAACCTCATGAAAACCTCTTTCTATATCAGGAGAAACAATGAAGGTGCAAACGTTTGCTCACTATCAATGTTACGTTAGATTTTCTCCTTTAATCAACACTGATTACTCAACTTGTCAAACTCATGCTTATCATCACACAGACTGTGTTAGAATGACAACAAGATGTGTGGACTCATGGATACAGACCTGCAGCCGAATGAATACAACAAAATGAAAATAAGTCAACACAGAGTGAAAAAGCTATCACAGCTCAACAACTGGAGAACATGAGGGTTGTGGGGTTGAGCTCTGTAAGCGCGGCTGTGTCACTATAGTTTATGAATCATCTGCATGTCCTAGAATTGCATGCGGATGATGAGACTCAGGAGCAGCAGCTCCATCCAACACTCCTGTAACTACACCTGTTTTATATTTGACATTAAAGAGGTGATGCTAAAAAGCATCTTGGCCGTGTTCGCAGGCACGCATACAAACCCGCCGTTTGGCAGTGTTCGCACACACGCATGGTCCTGTGCCATGCGATCTACCTTACTATTCGTATTCGTTAATAATATATTTTTAACTTACTTTTCGGAGCCCGCCACCCAGGTGTACCGTTCGTAGTTATCCACTTGAATGTCGCAGTCGGAGGCCTCTTTACAGTGTCTTTTCTTGAAAAGTTTTTCTTGAGAATGGCGTTGTAACTAAAGCTGCGACCAAATGATATCTTCGCCTCCTTCAGCCATCGTGGGTTGAAAAAACTAAAACAACTTCTTGTGCTACACAAATGATCCATTTCCTTATTTCCTGTTTATCACATTGACGTGCTTGCTCAGGTCTGTTCTACACAGCTTTGTATAGCTCCGCCTCTCTCTATCGCGTATGCAATCAAAAGAAGTGCATGCACTGATGCTATAGGCCCGTTAAATCGGCCCAGTGAAGCCAAACTTGACGCTGATTGGTTAATGCCACAGGTCCGTTCTCATTCACTTTAAGCTACCAGGCGCCAGCACTGTCGCGTCTGAAGGCCTACAGGCAGATTTTGGACCCTGGCAACACACAATGGTGAATAATGATTGGATAAAAACTCTAACATCACCCCCCCCCCCCCCTCCAAATCTCCACCTAGGGCTGGAAGCTGAGCTTAGGAACTTAGGAAAGCTATGAAATGAAGAGTATAGACCATGGGGAATAATTGAATACATATTTGTTGAAAAAATATTAAAAAAAATACTCTTGAGTATCTTTAGGCCAGCAGAGAAGGCCTTGCTGGCCTTGAGGGTCCACCACTGAAAATAAGTTATCAATAATGGAACTGGGATGGCAAAGTTCTTATCAATTCGTATCCTTATCTACACTCATCAAACCGACTACAATGCAAACTTAGGAACAAATAGGTAAGAAGAAGAAAAATCTAAAAAGACATACGAAAAACTACCTGCATCTACATTAATGCAATTAGATCATTATTCATCAATAAATAATGTATGGCATTTGAGACTGGTCACCAAATACAGGAAATATAACTGTGTCCTAAGCTAAGGCTGATATAAATTACATATATATATATCAATGAATTACTTGCATATGATTTGGAGCTTATACTCAAACTCCCATTGTTACGAATTAATCCATCTAAGTTTTTAAATAATTTTAAGTTGTAGTAAATAACCTGCTACATATAAACACATTGTAACTAGTACAACTGCAAAACAAACCTTGTGTCCAGTTATGTTATGATATCAAATTACTTAAATGTTTTATACAGTCTTGTCCTTTTTCGTCATTTTCAGATTGAAAAAACATGCGCAATACTATTAAACATTTTTTACAGCAGGTTAATGACGTGACAATCATCATTTGTATTTTTTATTAAAAACAAAACCCGGTCCCGCATTTATATTAAGTTTGAAGCAGAAGTATAGTAGTTCTGGTTTTATTCAGTCGACTTGATCTGATTTCAAGATTGTACTTTTGATGAAAGATTACACGAACTTGCACCATGCTCCCTTTTACTTCTATTCACTCCACACACAACTGCTTGAGCAACAATCATGATGCATAAGTCTCATGTGTATTTCAAGGCTACCTTAAATAGCATTAAGCGCCTTTTCTCAGCAATTACAGCATGATCTTTCTAAACTCCAGAGGGAAGTTCAGGTGGCACTTTCATCTATAAAACACATCACCTTCAGGTACATGTGGTCCTTGAGGCTGTGATCCAGAGGATCTCCTTCCTTGCATTCAGTTTAATGTGCACACGATCATCATTGCACTGGGGGTTTTACCCTTCATCAGGGCAAGTGAATATTTTTGATAATTTCAGCACTAGTTCCAGTGAGGACAGTGAGTCATCAATTCCAGGTCCAATATGGTCTACAGGGTCTGTAGACCATGTGGTCTACAGGGTGTGTAAGGTCCAATGTGGTCTACAGGGTCTGTAAGGTACCATGTGGTCTACAGGGTCTGTAAAAATATATATATTCCTGATTATGTTTAGGCCAGCAGAGAAGGCCTTGCTGGCCTTGAGGGTCCACCACTGGAAAAATGGAACACTTGGAGGATAATATTGAAATAAATGGTAATGAATTGATTGGGAAAAGTTCATTTCAGAGAGAAATTAATTTGATAATGTCCACAAAAGTCACATTGGCTTTTTATGGGTTAAAATTGAGATTGTTAACTAGTAAGGTCAAAAAATGGTGAAAATCTGTCAATCAGATGATGGACACCGTGTGGGATTGAACCCAAACAAACTGTACTGCATTCCTTGTAAGGGCAGTAGCTCAGTGCTTCAGCTCATTCCAGTCTTTTCTCATTTGAGTGGGAGGTCCCTTCCTCATGCAAATCCACCAGGAAATACAATACAGATATTTGCATAGCAATAAAGTCTGGCTGAAGCTCAGCTGGTGAGTTATTATTAGTAAGAGGGGGACAGAATTTAATTCCGGCCCCGCCTCATAAAAGACGCTGGCCTTTTGTGTTTGAATCTGGAGATGATCCTTAATTGTACGCCGCTGTCACACATCATTCCAGCAGGCCTCAAGTCAGAGACGACGGTAGTGAACCCCTTAACCCGAGCCCTTTAGCCGCTGAATTCTGAGGCTTTGTTTCACCCTGAAACTACCCAGTACTGAAAAGCAGCTTCTGTAAAAGGACAGGTATGTTAATCACATGCTTCTGTGGTGACAAACAAAAAAAAACACAAAAAAGCCTTAAAGACACAAAGGCTTTAAAAAGAAGCATTGTCCTCTCGGATGCTGAGCGCAGGCTTTCTCACAGGTGCAGGCTGCTGTCGGAGTAACAGGTGCAGCATGGGAAAACTCACGCTGGGTGTGGGTTTCATTTCCCCAGGCTGTGTGTTCTCGGAT
This sequence comes from Gymnapogon annona, assembly GCA_029814585.1. Lineage (NCBI taxonomy): Eukaryota > Metazoa > Chordata > Actinopteri > Kurtiformes > Apogonidae > Gymnapogon > Gymnapogon annona. The sequence goes on along the minus strand of JAPTHA010000005.1, from coordinate 35,776,569 downwards.
GTCGCAACCATTTGGCCTCGAGACGCAGGAGTGCAACTGTTGTTTAACGGCTGTGATTCTCAAAGAAGTTGACCAAATTTGTATTTTATTTTTTATTTTTTATTTTTTTGCAACTCGTGATTCACCGCTCCAAGCCTCTGCTTTTCTGCCCTCCGCAGCAGCAAACAGATGCAAATCAAACTTTTCCGATCGAAGACCATCTCCATCGATAACCTGTATATCTGACCTTGTCACACTGCCAGGTGTATTAGACTTGCTTCAAATTCTCCCCTTGGCAGAGTTAAGTGTTAAAAGTGTTGAAGTGTATTTGTTGTAACAGAGCAGTAAAGATCAGAGGATTAGTCCGCACATGACACAAAGTCCATCAACACCCACATGCAGCTCCTGACTCCATCACAAGTAAATACAGCTGTATAAGTGCACGGGCAGCAAACTGTTTCCATGAAACTCCTGTCACCTGAAGCACAGTCAGAGTCAACACGGCAGATGAAACGCCCCGAATATGATGCTCTAGATATCGCTCATGGTGGTCCTTGGTTCTCCAGTTGTTGCCGTTGGTACTGTCATATCTACTGCTGTGTGGGTCCATTAGTACTATGTTGCACTCCCACTTCTGTTGTAAGTACACGACATGGACAAAAGTATTGGAACACGTTGAATTCAGGCATTGCTTTTCTAATAGGGGTCTGTGATGTGGTAAATATTACTGTGTGGGTTAGTTTTGTTTAAATGGTTATTTTTGTTTCCAAAATGTATCAAAGATGATTTTTACTTAGTTTCTCTCTTTTGGATTTTAAATGTTCTTCCTCTAAATTTCTAAAATATTTTTCATGCTTTGTTTGTAGAAAAAAAAAATAAAATTACTGTGTTGTCATCCCATTAAACTTTAAGGAAAATATTAATGTTTATAGATTACATGGACAAAATTATTGGGACATGTCCTGGTGACAGCTGTGAGATATCCTGTTCACGCTGATTTGAGAAATAAAAATAATAAACATAAGGAGAGAGGGGTATGCTGCCTGACTTCTCTGTGTGTTCTGTACATGTGGTGAATTGGCAACAAAACAAATTTGGATCTCAGCCAAAACTCGTTAGTTCAACTTACAAACCATCCCATATTAGCATCGAGGGGCGACTTGATCTGCTTCTCTAACTGAAACCTGAAGGCCTCAATACAACAGTCACTTCTGTCAAAGGCTGACATCATCTTGTACAATAGAAGAGGCCCTCTCAGAGAAATAGAAAACATTATGGGGGTCTATAAAGGCCTCTTTTGTGCAAAATGGTATCGATTTAAACCTTTTTTGTCCTAGTGTCCTGTCAGAGCCAACGACTCACCAACAGGCAGATTTCCAAACGTTCTATCATTAGAAATGTCTCTCAGGTGATTTCAGTGAATGGAAAATCAATGACTGCAGCATGTCCTTCACTCCGACTAAAACGGACAGAAACAACACGACAATAAGCCTTTCAAGTAAATGATAACACTTAATAGACCCAGTTATATGGGTTGTTTTATCTTTGCTGTTTTGGTTTCTTGTTTGGCTTTCATAAATTGATTAATTGACCACAAACAGAACAAGTAAAAGCCAAGCCTTTGTGAAAACAGTCTAAAAACGCACGTTACCATGATATGATACAGTTAATGAGGAAAAAGCAGATAAAGTGCAGAATACATGGTAAAACACGGTACCAAACAGTTCTACGTTTCTTCTTTTTTTTGTTTTCATAAAACAATCTGCTCTAAACACATGTACTGTTACTTGATTACAAGAAGCAAACGGGTTGAAGTTGAAATTTTTGTTGAATAATCCCAGATATTACAATTTTCATTAATTTGACTAGTTGAGGTAATTTGATATATTACCACACCCTACTACCACTGGGGTTGAAAATAAGCTAAAAACCTTGGATTTTTCTCACAGGACATATGTGCATTTTTCACCTTTATATTTTAACGTCTTTTTTAGTCACATTTCTAACTGCAATAACATGACGTAGTCCAAGATATTCTTTCTTTGGTTTTTAAATATTGCCCTACACTATTTCTTGTTTTGTATTTGCATCAATAGGCCTTCATACTTTTGTGTCTGTTAATATGTGGCATTTTATTCTCAATATTCAAGTCTTTCTTATTGAATTTACGTCATATTTTTTCTTCACTTTGACTGAAAATTCGTCATTTCTCAAGTATAGTATTTGTAGTATGTACAATGGTAATATTTTTGCAGTGAATCCATTTCTCGACTGTGACTTTGTCTGCAAAGGCTTTTCATTTCGGAATGAACCGTTTCATTGAGCAGAGTGAATGGTTTCCTGTTTCGGTGTCACCTGAGAGTGTATTAAAGGACGAAGCCTCGGGGCGAAGGCTTGGACGCTGTCTGACAAATAAATGCGCCAGGTGATTGTGTCATTGTGAGTCTAAAGTGAGATCATATGGGATATTATTCGGCCTTGGCCAGTGAAAAGCTGATCTGGCTAATTTGATGGATTAGGAGGAAGGAGGAGGAGGAGACAGGCGGGGTATTAGTCAGTTAGTGGTGGTGTTAAAGGGGAGGCCGGCCTTTAACCTGCCTTCAATAGCGATTACCCACCTCCTGTCCACTTTCAGTGCCTGCGTAAGATACCTGTGTGTTTTACAGCATCTGCACCTGTGAATGATGGAGAAAATGAAGCAGTTTCTGTTGAATACAAATAAAGACTTGACTAAATTCAAGGATAGTAATCATAACAGTCTTTGTTCTTCTGGAAGGACTTTATTGAGGGATGTGCTCCTGCTCAGCCCTGAAGCATTAGCAGGGTCTGTGTCCCTGCTTCTAATAGGATGTGGATAAAAACATGCATTATTTTCAGCCCAGTGGTGTCACATGGCCAGAGGTCAGGTCAGACAGGTTCCTCCACACGGTGGAATTTCATCTCCTTTTATGAGGCTGAATTTGTGCACAACAGGCTTGTATGACTCATCCTTTTTAGATCTGTGCAACAAAGATGCCAGGATTAAAAGATTAAATCTATAATTAACAAAGATTCTTCAGTATTTTTCCTGATTTCTGTCTTTCTTTGTCTCAAACGTTGAATAAAAAAAAAAAAACAAGAAATCCAAGAAATGAAACTACATATGCACTCATTTTTGACAAACATGGAACAACTAAACACAATATATTTAACATAAGTGGGATTTACCTCACTAAACAAATTTCACTATTTTCACCGAGTGACTTGATATAAAAATAGATTTTCACTGAATAACATGGCATGTAATGTAATGTAGCTGTAGCCATTCAAGGTAAACTGCTTTTCTCAGAAAAGAGAACCATGGTGTAAATGACAGAAGCTGGATGTGATGTGTGTAGTGTAGCTTTCAATCTGAATAAAACGAAGGATGAAGTTTTGACCTGTGTTTTTTATTTGGCAGTGAATGATCTGCTTCTTCAATTTCACGGATGATCTGTTCATCTGGTATCCTTTGAATGAGCTTAATCTCAGTTTTATGTCTTTATATCTTTATATTTGACATCTCAGATAGACCTTGAGAAAAGGGACATAGAAAAGGGATAGACTTGGCAATGGTGTGTTTATGTCACTCTGAGCAAAATGTGGATGTAAACCAGCTTCAGTCTAAGAAAATGAAGTCAAATCAGTGCATGTCCTCTACGTCATTTAACCTTGTTTTTGAAGAATCACCTTGTTATTTAGTTACATCCTTTGTCTCTTTCCACAAATTTGTGCTATTTGTATTGGACTCATTCTTTATCATCCCACCTTATCATGTTGTCCTTCTTACATCTACGTGTGTGTTGATAGTAGATAGTCAAGCAGTTATTGGTCCTTTCAGAGTCATTTGCATCATGTTTTGTGTTGTCCACATTTAAATGTCTGGTTGATTTGTTAATCCTGTGAGGAAATTTAGTCCCTTCATTTTACTATGTCTTGTCCGAAACTTTGTGTTTTGCTGTCTTGGTCAGATCACTCTAGAAAATGAGACTTCAAATATCAATGAATCTGGTTGAATAAAGGATATAGGAAATTATCCTAATGCACACAGCACTTAGCTTTAGCACAGGAGTCAGTGCCATTGTCCGGGTTACTAACAGGTGATTTAGTCTGTGTATATGGAAGGAAAAACCTGTGAGACTCGACAAACTCAACGTAGAAAGGCCCTGGGAATTGAAGACAGAGCCTTTTAGCTGTGGTGTTCAAGTTTTGAATGAATTTAAGAACTGGCGTCATGATAATTAATGGAGTTTCAACAAAAGAGCAAACTAAACAAATCTTTCCAAAGAACAAAAACTAAACAGATGATGAGACACATATGACCCCCATGGTAGTGTATCCACACAGGAGCACTTCCCTATCGCAGCCTTTTAATGAGATATCCTTGACAGATTTGTCTGGAGCAATACTACTGTGGAGGCTGCAGTGGGAAACACAAATGATAACAGTTATGACACAACACTGTAATCTGATCCCTAGGTCACACAGGAAATACAAATGACAACATAAAATCACATCAATATATACTACTGTGGAAAAAGTCAACTCTTAGATTTTTTGTTTTGTGTGGTGTTAAAATGAGCACGCGTATTTATGTCACAGCCTTAAAACACACACACACAAAAACGGAACTAAATAGGTTGCAAATGTTAAAGTCAGTATTTAGTGTGGCTCTTGATAAGAAGCAGCAAAAACTACCTGAAACAACTGTATGTTTCAGTTAATAAAATAAATACATGTGCGGCAGTAAAAACAACCGTTTCAGTGTGAAAAACATAACAGCTTCTATAATCCAAAGTGGTCGTGTTTAGTGTGATCTTTCTTTTACATTTAACATTGTTAATCCTTTTGTTCTGACAATGACATTTTGGGTATTTGTTTTCTGATTTTTTTTTTTTTTTTATCCCAGGATTCATTGAATGCATGCCAAATATTTTGATCAGTTTTGCAGAAAAGGGTAATACATATGCGTGTTCACTTCAGTGCTGTAAAAACAACAAATCTGAAGGCTGCCTAAAACCTTTGCACAATAATAATAATAAACTTTATTTGTATCGCACCTTTCATACAAAACTTGTAGCCTAAAGTGCTTCACATCAGTTAAAAATGTACAAGAAATAACAGAAAATTTTCATAAAAAGGCTTAAGACAGACAAACCACTAATAGAGTTTGCCCATTGACCGGGTCAGACACATGTGGATCTGAGGTCCCGCAGTTGTTCAGGAACGGTAAATGATCTTGTAGAAGTTGCATCCTGACCGGGGTGTGGCTGTGAAATCCCATAGTTCTTCTTGGGGAACTGGGGGTTGTGTGGGGTTTTGGTCTGTGGTGATTTGGGCTTTAGTTGGGGTCTGGCTAAAGGGAGTATGTTGGAAATGTGATAGATCTGAGCACAGCAGGGCCCACTACCATAGTAAGACCAGTATTTATTCATTTGGCCATCCTGGCCAAAGTATTTTTTTTATTTGTACTGCATGTACAAATAAAATGACATACAAAGAAATAGTGAGCCTTTACATGATTGCCAGCAAACGTTTTCTGTGAAAACGTACTGCCCGAAACAACGATATAAGGATTTATTTCCTAATTCAGCAGAGGTCACTGGGTTATACTCATCACATGCCAGTAGCGTGTTCTGCAACTCCATAACATGTACCACTGGTTGCATCATAAAATACATCTGGTCAACTGCTGAAAGGGGTCAAAGCAAAGATTTAATTAGTAAATCATACACATCAATAACATGGCCACTTTATTAGGTACACTTAGTACTAGCAAGGTGGAGCTAATAATGTGGCGCCACTGCTCACATTATACCATAACCTTTTCTTCTGCTGTCATCTAATACCTGTTTTTTGACTACAGCCTATCTTTATATGTATCCCTTAAATATATCTGCATGCATCAACTGAGATGTAAATATCTTTTTAAGATTTCTTTCAGTTTCCTGACTGGAGTTATTTTTCTTAAATCTTCATGCCGGTGTTTTCAGACGATTAAAAAAATCTAAGTTTCAGTGCCACTGAACACTATTTACGATGTGAATACAGAATAAAGTAAAATATATGTCCTAGTGTAGACAGAGAGTGACTGAGAAAGCAGTATTTTATTCCACTGTGAGCTTTTGTAACACACTGCAACATAATTTAACTGGATAACTGTGTGTTCCTCAGTTGCACAGTGCTGCTCAGTTTCCTCTGGTGTTCTCTGATGAGAAGGGGGAGTTTGGTTTGGAAATGGAAATGATGTTGTTGCATTCACATCAACCGAGGCTGGGTTTTCTTAAGTCTTTTTGTTTGTTTACACAGTGAAAACTCATCAAAGAGTGCGTTGAATGTTTGCTCACACTCATTTTCAGCCTCTTCAGACGTGCACAGGATTAAACACAAAAGCGTCCCAATGTTTGCAGAGAAGCAAATGGCTAAGAGCAGTGTCTCTCTGCTTCTCATGCCGCATTACACTCAATTTGACTTGTATTCAAATCTCTTGCAATCGTGCACTTTTCACGCGGCAGCAGTTGTGGCTTTAGGTCATGCTCTCGCTCTATACCTGCCCCCATCTCTTCTTTTTTTTTTTTTCCAACTCCCACAACATCCCTACCTCAGCACAACCTTCCCTCTCAGGTGCTATGGTGACCTATATCACACTGAGCCAGTAAACATGCCAGAGGAAAAAAACTCCCACCAGGGGTCAAAGTGTAGGATTTTGAAATGTACTAAATCCCATGAGTTTATGCTTATGTGCATGTTGCTCCACTATATCCCCCTCCTCCTTTACCCCAGTGGATTTAGTCCCTTTTGAAAAAGCAAATAGGGTGTGTTATCACTGCCAACATACCAACTCCAACTTCCTGGTTCGCTTTGACTGCGCCTTCCTGGGAAAAAAAAAAACAAAAAAAAACCCCAGAGCTTCTGTTAATAATTACCACCGTTGTTGCAGGGGGATGTTGTTTGCGAGTTTTTAAAATTCTATTTTTTAAATTATTTCAGAGTCTGGATGTAATGGCCTCAAACACTGATTTTATTGACAGTTTGCGTTCAGCTTCTCTGTTGCTGGGTCACAGGACGTTTGTCTCTGTGGGGAAAATATAAAAACTGAATGGACATGGAGAGGCAGCAGACTGCATACCCACAAAGATAAAGGCTCGATCTCAGAAGCTACGCCACAGCCTGAGGGAGCTGTCACCTGGCAACCTGGAGATCACATTTCGAAGATTGTGTGTGTGTGTGTGTGTGTGTGTGTGTGTGTGTGTGTGTGTTGTTTTGTTTTGTTTCCAGTGTGTGTTTCAGGTGGGGTTTGAGGGCAGTGTGCTTTCTCAGCATGCTGCACACTACTGTTACACATGCTCACCCCTGACCTGGGTGATGACTGGTGGAATCAGCGTCTACACCTCCCCTCACACCTTTTCACCCATGCGCTTGTGTTTTATTTTGTTTTGGTTTTTTTTTTTATTTATAGGGAGGGCGTCGTTGGTACAAATCACCACCCTCAGGCTTCAGTCCCTGAAGCTGGATGACCAGGGCTCATACGAGTGTCGAATCCTCTTACTGAATAAACCCACAGACGAGCTCCGAAACGGCACGTGGACACAGCTTTCTGTAACCGGTGAGGTTCTTGCGGCCGTCCACACTCCCTTCACCTTGTCCTTGACTTCATACCGAGCCCAAAGTCTATTAAATATCTGAAATCCAAATGTAAGCAGCAGGGTTTTCCTCTCCACCAAATTCAGTGGCTCATCCGGGAGCAGGCGATATGATTTAGTCCACAACTCTATGATGGGCCGACGTCTCCAGGTCTCAGAGTAAACAATATGAACCCTCAAAATCTTCATTCAAACCAAATCCACCTGCGACATAGATGCACAGGTTTTCTATCCTGTGTTATTTCCGGAAGTTTAATTATAATGATGTGATCTCATTGGCTACATTATATATTTTAAAAGGCAGTTTTCCTCACTATTAGCCAGAAATCTCCACTTCAGTAGCACTTGCATACACAGAGACTGACCAGTTTTAAACTTGTCCATATTCTAAAGCCTTTTACACACAGGTTTGTTCATATATCATTCAGAGCTTTATTTATGTAACATTTTAGTCATAAAAACAGGGTGAAAATAATGTTTTTTCATGCCTGTTGGCTCTATTTTAGTGATTAAGAGATACTGAAATCCCATTGTAAAAGCCTTGCACTCTAATGTCAACAAATTGAAACTCGAATGTTGTATATTTTTGTAACGTATGTATATTTAATGAGATAATGTCTCTTTTGTATATTTAGACATAAGATTTCTTAAAACTTGTAATACAAAGAAAAATAGGTTTAGAACCCAAAAGTTTCATGATGATATCTGTTGTGTTTTTTCACCCTATTCACTTGCCGTGTCTCACCATAACCCTCTAAGGCTCAGAGCTGTGTCTCAGACTCCTCTATAGTATTTGTTCTGTTTTGTATAACTGCATATAAGAAATCTCTTATTCAGAAGATGCCAAAGTTTTACTTGGTTCTTTCAGAGTCCAGATTTGTTAACAGTGAAGTAAGTGAGTTTTCAGATGTTTTTCTCTCGATATAAACTTTACTAAGGAAGTGAACGCCCTTCATTATAATATTATTATTGTGTGTGATTTCAGGGGTGTTTTACTGACCACATACAACAATTGATACAACAAATGATATTATCAACTAACTAATGCAAACAGTCAACCATATATGTTAGAGCCTCACAATCTGCACTTGAGATAAAAAAAAAAAAAAACATCCATTACTTTGCAGTCACTGTGATTAGTTAGAAATGACAGAATCATCAACTTTGAAATAAGAAAAGAGCAATTATTTATTTACAACTATATAACTAACAGCTGCTCTGTCATGTCACTTGAATATCCACTACATTAGAATTTCGACATATGAGGAGATGTTTTTGTTTTCTCAATGAGCATTGGTTCATCTGAAAAAAATAAATACATGAATTAATTAAATGAATAGTTTGGACATATCCAGAGGAGAGAGAGTGAATATATTGGTAGAAGGAAACAAAAATATCTCCTAATATGTCGAAATTCTAATTCTGGCAACTTGTCCAGGGTCCCCCCTGCCTTCGCCCTTGAGTAGCTGGGATAGGCTCCAGTGACCCCCCCCGACCCTGCAAAGGATAAAGCGGGTTTGGAAGATGAATGGATGAATTGATTAATCAAACATTTTTTGTTGATATTGCATCATTTCTATAAACATGTTTGCAAAATTTAATGATACACATTCAATTAATTTAAGGAAATGCAGCAGAGGTACATATTTAATAAAATCTTAATACACATTTTTTCATAGTGTCGCAGATGCTCCACATAAAAAAAAAAACAGTGTAAAGACTGTGTGTTGATACTATCTGTCATGAAGCTTAACAGCCGGTGTATTTGTCATTCTGGAATGTGGACTTTTCTTTGGATTTTGGATCTGTACCAGAGAGGAAACAGGAGGCTGTGTGTCACCTGCAGTAAAACATGACGTTGTGACACATAGTGTGAGTGTGGTATACACACACACACACACACACACACACACACACACACACACACACACACACACCACCAGTGGATCCACATGAAAAGTGAACATTAGCACAAATATCCTAATCAGAAAAAAGGGTATCAGGATGGATGAATTGATGAGTTTAAGGCCATTTTCATGGTTCACATGAAATCAAATTTTGTTTCATACATCCACCAGTGTACAAATACACTGTGTAAGTAAGTTAAAATTAGTGAGAGATAAAAAAAAAACCCCAATTTTAAACATAAGCTAAACTAACGGCCTGACTAAATGAGGTCAGTATTAATATGAACTAATAAATTAAACTCTAAATACTATTTGAGGCCAATCTCAGTGTAAAGCACTGTTTACCATCAGAATAATCTTGGTTGTCATGGCAACCTGAGGATGACTCTACTACTGGAATGATAATAATCGGAAGTGGAACGTTGAACATTGTTGTCTTTATGGCTGGCCCTAAAAGTTTCAAACCTCAGCATTTAAAAAAAAAAAAGTTTTCGATTAAAGTCATGTGGTTAACATTTGAAACCGAATCTGACTCCACTTATCAAACACATTTATAGGTTTAAATTATGAATAACTGTAAAATGTGAAAAATACATCGTTGTTTTTGTGCTTTGAAGTTTGGTGTTATTTGGGAAACGCTTCAATACCAGTGGAGGGTACGCTCCAGATCAAACGGTTCCACGGCGCCGGTCGGAGGCAGTGTTGGGTGAAAGATCAGAGCTGTAATAGATGGTGACTGTGTACTTGAGGCTTTGAGTGGAACTTCACAGATGTACCCTGCAGCTATGCTCTTTATATCCCCATTGTCTGGATTCAGCAGAAAACTTCGGCAGTGGCCTTCAAACTCCAAAGGCAGGGTTCAAAGAAGTTTATAGACGCTGTTGGTCTGACATAAACCCTTTTATCTCATTAAACCACATTTAATAGATTGATTGTTGTGCAGGGTTTTGTGCCTTCACCTTGTACCACTGTATGTAGAAAAAAAAGGTGCTTTAATTCATCCACAAAAGAGAGGGGAAAAAAAGGTATTTTTCCTTATTATTCTGCAAGTACCTAGTTTTTGGGATTCATGCTCTAATAAAACTGTCCTGAACTCTACAAGTCCTTTCTGATGACGCCCATATGAATTTCCCTTTGGCCTTCATTTGTGTACTGATATAGTGGGTCGTCTTCCAACTGAGATTGATAAAAGCATTAAAGCCGAGGGTGTTTTTCTGTTGGTTCTTTGCTAACAGGATGCTGAACAGAGCTCAGATTGCAGCCCAAAGAACCAGGCTCCATTTGTCTTAAAACCACGAGAATTCACGAAAGTGGTACATTCACTAAACAGATGGTCATTATATTTCATATTGATGAGAATGTTGTTTAATAATTACACTCATACACATACATCTTGACTTAAACTGCACAAGACAAGATATGATATTCTTCCATTATATTTGTTCTGATGTCACTTCAGGCTTGTTTTTATTTTTGATTTGTCATCCAATTTTTGTGTAATAGGAGTAAAAAAATAATAATAACTTGTGTTGACTGAAATACCAGATGACCACCATCATCCACAGAACCAACATACTTAAAATGTGCACATGCAATAAGAATGTTTAACGAACCCCCCCAGCCCCCCTTAAAATTAATCTATTTTTGAAAACTCCAACCTACACAATTTAGCAAAAGTAAAAATTTTATTTCTGTATAAATGCACGTAGATGGAATGACCTCTTTCATGCATGAATTATGATAACCTACTTTAAGATTTTTTATCAACTGTGACATTAAGAACAATTCATATGAGACGAAACCACTTTAAAATAGCTGTCCACTATAGCGACCACGATACATGAAAGAGTTAAAACACCTTTTTCCTTTAAATTGTGACTTGCACATTTCATTGTAAATGTTACGTGTGTAATAAAGCAGGTGATGAAGAGATGTACGTGGGGAAGAAGTCACACCCATTTTACATGACAGCATAACACTCTACTTCTACTCTTTATTTTCCGAGGAGTGTGTAACGTAATCTACAGCGCCTCCCACTGGAGACATAACAAAGTCTCGATCCCTGACTCTGAACGAGTCACACGGAAATTCTCCGTTTTGTTTTTGCCAACTTTTAAAAAGTTTGCTTCACTCAACATTTGATGGAAACGCAGCTGCTGTCTCTATAAAACAAATGGCAGCGTGGAAGGAAGTTGGCACGAGGTTTGAGTCTGGAGCAGAAAGCAGAAATATGACCATAGAAAACATTGAATTTATCAAATCGTTACTGTGCAAGTGTAAGAATAATGCTCAATGTTTGATACAAGTTGTTAAAGTCTATGTCGCTTTGGTTTGCAGTTGTTAGGTTTAGATCAGACAGTTCCTTGGTTTGTGGCCCTTGTGTTGTGATGCAGACCCCTCCTCACATCAATCTCTATATAATACATCACACCAGTAGAATTTGGTTTAAAAAAAAAAACAAAAAACTTGCCCATAATACCAGCAATTTTCAAAGGACAAGAAGACAGTGTTTACCCCCACAGGGCTCAATAACAGCGTGTGATGGAGACTGTCAGGAAAGTGCGATGGTGCAGGTTTGTGTTGGTTTTGTTTTCAGACACTGAATTTGCTGATCTGAGACGCAGGGTGGTACTAGAACATCTATGTTCACAGATCCTTAGGCTACTGATGCTCTCACTCCACTATACAAAATATTCACGTATTGATGACACTTAAGTGCGCGTGGCCTCATGCATAACAAACCCTTCCCTGTATCTGTGAGGGCTTTTCTCATCAGGACACAGTTTAGATGAATACATGTAGATAAAATAACATATTCTTGTGTCGCATGCAGTTAAATTCTTTCATTATGTTATCTTCCAGCCCCTCCTGTCTTCAGCGAAGCCCCTCCACCCGTCCTGGAAGTCATAGTTGGACGACCACTGTCACTCATCTGTGTTGCTAACGGCAACCCAACACCAACCATCAGCTGGTTAAAAGATGGCATAGTTATTCAAAAGGTGAGTCATGAGTTTGTTTGATTTATGTGGCGAATGAAATGTAAATATATACAGAAAGAAATAATAGTATTACATGTATATTTGGTTCATATGATTTCTAAGAGGACGAAGGGGGGAGGACTGGAGGTGCGTGTGAGTGAGCTGTTGCTATCTGTGGCAGCGAGGCTAATGGATAGCGGTTAGC
>JAPTHA010000005.1:35729011-35740704 GCA_029814585.1 Gymnapogon annona | reverse complement strand
TGTCGAAGGGGAATGGGGAGGAAAGGGTCAGGAAGGGAGGGGATGAAGGGGATGAGGGTCTTCCTCGGACCTTGGGGTGAACAAGCGAAGCAGAACCTCCATAGCAGCAGCTCAGGTGGAACATAGGGTGTGACTAAATTGAGGAGATAGTCCGGTGTTAATACATGTAGTCTTTTATAGGTAAGTAACAAGACCTTGAAGTCACATCTATAGTGTATGGGGAGCCAGTGTAATTCCGCCAGAATGGGGGTGATGTGATCGAATCTAGGTGTGCGCGTCAGAAGTCGTGCTGCAACATTTTGTACCAATTGTAGGCTTTTAATGTTGGACCTAGGAAGACCCGAAAGTAGCTCATGTTCCGAAAGTGTTCATGTCTCCTTTCAGACTGAAATGTGACAGTTAATATATTTATCATTGCAGTACTTCTTGGAGCTCTAATTGTGATATTTTCCTATCCCTAACCAAGCTGTTTATGTACTTTCAAAATTACCAGACCTTAACTGAGTCATTGTCACAACCTAATTTACATGGCATTCATCCTGTTGCCTTTAGGTGTACTGTTCATTTGTCCCAGTAGAAAACTTCAACAAGTACTGGCTTATGTCATTGTGGAAGTCATTGACCTTATTTTGTTACCACTTCCTCCTACAATTCAATTACCAGGGGTAATCCTATAACTGAGTGGTTAGTTCACTTCCAACATGACCCAAATGCCCAGATCACACTTGCTGCTTTCATTCTGCCCTTCTCTGGTTCATTAAATAGACTGTTGCTCTTCACTGCTGAACGGAGGCAAAGAGAAGATAGATCAGATTAGATTTTATCAGACCGTGATTTTATAATGGATCTTGGTATAGTCGGTTAGAATTTTATATCCTTAATTTACTCATCTCATTTATGTAAATATACCTCCGCTGCCAAACACAAATCCTAAACACACAGAATCTAAAACGTATAAATGTATAACTCCTTTGTAGGACATTGTTGTGAATTTGCCTCAATATTCCACTGTTTTTGTAATGAGATGCTCCTCAGCTCTCTTTGTGACTGTACATACTGTTAGCATCATGACATACAGTGATCGCCTTACTCATATTTTTGGCACTAATCAGTTTCAAAGCCATGTTTGCATAATAGTGTTATTAATTTCATGACATTTGACTGATTTTTGTATCAGTTTTGTCTTTTTTTGTATTGTTTACAGGAGGAAAGGATCAATAGTCACGTCAACAAAATTCTCTACTTACCTCTGACTGAAAAATGTGTTTAATTATGATAATTATGGCTAATGTCATTGGTTTGCATCATAGTTACTCTGTCAGTGTTTTTCAGCCACTGTGCCGCGGCACACTGGTGTACCATGAGAGACCGTCAGGTGTGCCGTGAGAAATGATCCAATTTCACCTAATATTCAGGGGTCCCAATACGTCGATTGCCATCGACCAGTCGATCGTCAAGGTGTAGATCGTATGACATTAAAATGTAGGCATCAGCCTATCATCCTGAAGTCAATGAAATTTGTCTCTTGATTGGCAGTCGGTCTGACCAGTCACTGAGCATGTGAGCATAACCGCAGGCTAGTGAGTTGTCCGGTGCAGACAGGAACCGAACGCGGATGCATGTGGACCCAGCTGTGCTGGTCCGTGCAGGTCTGGTGGATGTCACGTATAAACCTTTGTCTGATTGTTGTCATTTCCTTTTGATGCTCTGTTGGCGTTTCGCAGAAAAAGTGTAAATATTCTTACGTCGCTATGTCAGCAGCAAATGGTCCGACAGTCACAAAGAAAAAAAGTCACACAACATTTTTACAGATTTTAGAACTCAGTGACACACAAGGCACCAGGTTAAAAGGCACACCATTGATTATTGAAAATGACAGGCTTTAAAGTGAATCGGTTGGATAGCTCAGGTGGTAAGGCACCGGGCCGGCACACAGGGGACCCGGGTTCAATTACCGGGGTGAGTGTCCGGTGGGTTGTGTTGCAGAAGGGCATCTGATTTATTATATATAAATGATAATTTTATAATAATAAAAGATAATAAAATAGTTTTTTGTGTTTACTTGATTCCTATTCAAGACACTTTGATAAGAATGACTATATTGTTAATATAGGCAGCTACGGAGTATCATTTTTTAACATTTTTGGTTGGTGGTGTGCCTCAGGATTTTTTTCAATAAAAAAAATGTACAGTGGCTCAAAAAAGGTTGAAAAACACTGCTCTATGTGATATATTCCAAATGACAATCTACTCTTCATTTTGCATGTGCTTCATGGCAACAACACAAAAACACATTTTTAGATTTATACATACTGTATACTGCATATGTATAATTCTAAATGAATTTAGGCAATAAGAGGATACAGGCAAAGAGAGAATTTCTCCTACATTTGTCGCTTAAAAAAAAGAAAGAAAGAAAGAAAGAAAGAAAAAGAAATTGGCCTGAAACTGTGAGGAACAGACTGAGCTTTTCTACAGGAAAGGTTCGACAATATTCGTATTCACTGCCAAAAAAAAAAAGAGCTTGAATGGGGTGGGGTGGGGGGAGGGGGCTGTTTATGATTGCCAGAATATCATCTGCCAGACGACCAACTGAGCAGTCTCTTAAAATTTGTGATCGGGATATGGTCAGCTAAGCAGGTGGACGGCTTTTTTTGCATTAGTTTTCCAACAGAGCATTCCTCTGTTGTACATATTAGTATTCATGTAGACATTCTCAGGTTCATACTCAGCCTGGAACTTGATGAGGAGAAAGTTTTCGAGAGGCTTTTCACAGTTGGTCTGCACTTTGGAGTAAAGCGCATGAGGATTATGTTGATTATCTGATACTAATTTTAACAAATGAGTTCTTTTGTAACTTCTTTGTTAAAAATACCAAGGTTCTCTTTGAGAATGTCAATGTGTTTCTCTGTTCACACTCATTTGTTCATGTACTATTATTTAATTATTATTTAATATTTAATTATTTAACACACATGTATTTTAAATTGCATAGAATAATCTAATCATCCAAGCTGTGGTGTTTTATTTATTTTTATTTTTTTACTTTGTGTGTTAACCTGCACACGACAAATACAAGAGTCTGAATCTACTCTAAGTTCAGCTTCATTAAAAGTTCAAATGAAAGATTAAATTATATATAAAGTATTAAATCTATACACAAATCAACAATGTAATAAACCAAAACAAAACAATCAATCGTGGAGCAGGTGGACTTATTTTAGGGACTTGCAACAAGCACATGTACATGATGATGTGTCAAATCTTGTAAATATTGTCAGATATTGTGTCCAGTTAGCTGTCTTGTTTTAGTTTATTTCCATCATGGAAAAATCAAAGATTTCGAGGATAAGCAAAAAGTAATATTATGATATTGATGTTTCTTATAATAATAATTATAATGTCACCACTGTTGCATATTGTTAGGGGGGCCGAAGATTTTTCATCCTCCTAATCGGAGCAGACAAATAAAGATTGAGAACCACCACCTCATCCATCCTAACAACAACAATACACTGTTTCCCACATCAGAAATGTGTCCACACCAGTGTATGACTGTTATTTTAGAGTTATAGTTGAGTGATGTTAAACATAATCATATTCCAGCGCAGCACAGACACTACCATCAGTTTCATCCAAGCACATATAGACCTTTCATACTGATCAATAAGTCAGACCATCTACACTGAGGATTAAGGCTTTATTTCCACACAGCGAGTTGAAATGGTGTTGAGGACTCTTTATTCTCTGTAAGTCATGTTTTCACTCTGTTTTGATTCGACTCCAGCTGCTTAAACAGTCAGTCCATTAGATGTGTGAGTCAGATGTTTAACCTGATGAATGATAAATTGATTCATTTCCATTTATTTTGTCCAAGCTGATGCTTTTATACGAATATGGAGATTAAATCACACAGCAGATTAGTTGTACAAGTAAAACTGTGCTCTGGTTTGGTATAGGTTTGTTTGCCAATTATATTCAATGAAAAGCAAATAATGCCTGAAGAAATCTCACTAGACGTCACTCAGTTATACAGCGTGTTAATCTGCAACTTCATTAAATCTTTTCACATTAAAAACTCTTAAAATTACTAAGTACTCATCAGAAAATTAGGCAACGCCGAGACAGTTCCCCTGCGAAATAGTCATTCACAGCTCATTTACAGGTCTGTCTGCTTTTATGAAATGTTATTACATATTTAGTGCAATAACAGTCAAGCAATGAACCAGAAAACAGATTCAACACATTGTGAAGGTGAGAATTACAATTCCAAGAGGTTCCTAAAAGTACTGGCGTAGCTAATTTAGTAAGCCATGGTGAAAAAGCTACAAAATGAGCAACAATCAACAAAATGCTCATCAATGCAAGCACTTGATCACATTTTGTGTGCAGTATATTTGTCACTGAAAGCCACCTAAAAATGTCCTTGTTCAGACCTGGCCATGTTGAGCATCTACACTGACAAATGAGCGACATATTAAAGTGTTTTAAAACCGTTTTTTCATGCCTTTCATCTTTGCCTGAACAGTGTTTCTCATTGGTGCTGTATGAGAAAATGGAATACTGAGTTGGCTTGCATTGCAGGCATCACAAAAGCATATGTTGAGCAGAAGAATGAACAGAATGGTCAGAGCTGATTGATCGACAGGTTCTGTGAGCAGAAGAGTGTAACATGACGAAGCCTGTTTGATTGAAAGGGGAAGCATTTGAGGCTGTAGACAAGCACATTCATCTGTATATGGAGGGGGGGGTAAATCCATCAGCATTTGTAACCCCAGCTGTGGACTGTGTGAGGGTTGGCCGAGTAGAGGATAAAACACCAGGGGCCTAGTGTACAAAGCATGCATACATGCAAAAGCATGATGTACAAACTTGTCCATGTTCAGATATTCAGATCTATCAACCAGTGACGTGCAGTCATTGGAGGCAAGTGAGGCCCGGCCTCACCTGTCATCATGAAAAGAAAAAAGAAATAAATGGTTATATTTTTAAAAAGAAATAAAAAAGAACCCAAAAAAAAGAAATAAATGGCCATATTTAACCTGTGATTTGTACTATGCATTTATTTTTAACTTAACTTGACCCATTTGAAAATAATTTTTAATTAAAATCACTGAATTTTCGCTTTTACGAATCAGATACTGCAGAGACGCGCAGTGAGGCAGGAGCCGGCACGGCCTCACTTGGTGATTGCGCAATCACTCTGCTTCTGTACTGGTCTGTGTACTGAGACCATATCGCTGTCTCTCTGTAACGTCGCTATTAAAATGTTCAAACACATCTGCTATATGAACTTCCATTAAATTTCCATAGTTTAGCTGATTGTTTTTTTAACGACTATGTGTGTGTTTCTCGTGCTGAACAGCGAGACTTAAACGGCCATTAAAGGCAATATGTGAGGCATGCAGTTCTCCTGCCTTATTGGTTGGGGGCGCTGGTGATACCAGCAGTTCAGTCAGTGACAGTTGAGCTAGAGTTAGCAAGTGAAGTGAACACATCCTGTTGAGTATTCCCGCTGGTGGTTGTACAATGTTTTATTTTGAAATCTACTGGATCCTCTCTGCCGCATCTCTCAGTGACTCAGACTTGACGCGTGTCCAGATTCTGCTTCGGTCGAATAGGTTTCCGTATCATTTTATTTTGTTTTTATCCGCCACAACTTAAAGGTCGATCTGTGAAAATATTGTCACACATTCGGTGGCGTAAAAATGGTTTGGTCCACTGACCATTGTAATGTTTTTTTAATGGAATGTACTGTTTTTTTGTGCTACAGTTTGTGTCTGTGATCAAAGCTGATTTGAGATTTTAAACGTAACCCGTTAACTGTCAATCAAATATTGAATAACTACTCTGTAGATTCACATGTTTGTAAACTGATAGTGATGAAGTCTATGCCTCACCAGACAACAACTTCACCGCATGTCACTGGTATCAACAGTGAAATGATCCTGGTAGTGTGCGGTGCTCCATGTTAGCTCCATAGCTGGTGTATACACATTTCTAGTGCTTTTGATCCATTGGTGACACGTAGAGGTTATGATGGAGACTGGGTCATTCCTCAGAGTAACGCGCACATAAAAGATGCACAGATGAACAATTAAGACACACCGTCCCACTGCTAGGGCAACACCTCCCCCAAAAGCACCAACCAGACCTTGGTTGGGAAATGTAGTGAGCAGACTGATCATTTAAAACATTAAAAGTTAAAACAAGAATTTTAAAAACTGATCCTAAACCTGGCAGGAAGAGATTTTATGACATGTGGAACCTCTTCCTGGAATGGGCTAAAAGCCGAGCAGCAGCGTTCTGGACAGACTGCAACACATTTAATGAAGATTTCTTCAGACCACTAAAAAGGGAATTTCAATAGTCCAAGCAACAGGAGGTAAATTGGAGGACAATACAGTAACTAAGTGAACAGAGAGACACATGTTAATCTCACACCTCCTCCGTCCCATAAGTTCCAATGGGATATATAGAGCTGTGTCCAAATGATGCGGTGGCAATCTTTACATGTAATTTAAGAACAGTTATCATATCTTATGGTGCATCCCACTCCTCCTATGCATCCAGTAGGTTATTTTCTCCAGGGTCACACGACTGTAACCACATTTTGATTGGAAGGTGGGTGTCTAGTTTCCATTTTCTAGCAATACATTCTTTGTCAACTGTCAGCAGGGTTTCTGTCAGTTTCTTGGCATACTTGGATGGTTTGAGTTTAGTTAGATTCCCTACAAGACAGACTTCAGGGTCCAGTGGGATTGTGACCCCAATGATATTCCATAAAGTTTCACATACCCCTTGATAAAACCCCTCTAAATTAGACCACTGCCAGGTAGAATGAAGGAATTATCCTTCTTCCATACTACATCTAAAATACAGAGGCGATACATTACAATGATATCTGTGCACTTTTTGTGGAATAATATACAGCTGATGTAGGAAGTTGAATTGGATCAGTTTATACCTATCATTTAAAGTAGAGGTGACTCCATCTCTACACTGGTTCCATAGTTGTTCTTCAATTTATTTATTCATTTTTCCAGGTAAGTCCATTGAGAACTGGTTCTCATTTACAGTGACAACTTGGCCAAGAGGCAGCACTTACACATACACAAACAAGAATATAAAATCTGATACATAAAAGCTGACATAATTAAACAAGGTGAGTAAAATTAAGAATCACAGTGACACAAGTAAAAGAAACAGATAAAACAATGTAGAAACATAAAAACTAACAGTCATTAGAAATGAAATGGATGTGATGTGTTCGATAATGACTAGGGGCAGGTGCAGTGGTGTGTATGTGTGTGTTACTAGGGGCAGGTGCAGTGGTGTTTGAATTGTGATGGTAGTCTAGTTTTGAAGGTGGAGAGGGGAATGAACACGGAGAGCTTCAGGGTTTGTTGGAGGTGATTCTAGTCTAGTTCTAGTTTAGATACGGAGAGGTGGATTGTGTTTTGGGATCAAACATTGCAGTTTATGTAATGGATGTTGGTTAATGACCATAGGTAGGAAAGGGTTTTGCCAATGACTGTTTTTTGGATGAATGAAAACTGATGTATTCTTCTGCGGGAGTGTAGTGAGGTCCAGTTTAATGGTGATTCCTAGATCTCCTTCCCATTTAGCTCTTGGTCTGTCTCTATCTGGTATCACTATAGTGGACATAAGGTTCTTGTACATCCTTGAAATTGTTCCACACAAAAGAGGTCTTAAAACCTACCTGATTTATTGAGGAAACTACTATATTGGTTATTTGAATGTAAAGAGATGGAAGCAGAGTGATGAGATGAAATGTCCAGGTCAGTAACAGTCCCTTGATCACCTGATCATTGTGGTGATTAACCTGAATATGGGGATCTTGATGGACCACCTGCTGCTGAAGTCCACTCTCTGGTTTCATTGTAAGTGTAAGCAAGTATGAGTGGGCCCCTTTTCTACCCACTTGAAACGAAATAAAATGAGATTTCCTTAACCTCCATCTGTGCAGTGGAGAAGAACTCCTCCCACATGATTCACTCTGGGAGCTCGAGTGAAACGACGCAGATGAATTGTTGCTTTCTGTCAGGTGGTTTCTTTGTTACACCCTGAAGAAATCCTGTGTGTTTTCCTCCAGGTCTCTCAAGTCACGCATCAAGATCATGGTCGATGGAACTCTGCTCATCTCCAGTCTCATCCCAGAGGATTCTGGGAGGTACACTTGCATGCCAACCAATGGCCTGCTGACCCCGCCCACGGTGTCCGCCAACCTCACAGTGTTGCGTATGTATCTGAGCTGAAGCTCATGTTGTTATGGAGTCCTTTGGAGAATTTTCTGTAATTATTTTTGCTACAGCAACCAGGTCGATTTTCATTCAATGGTATTAATTAACCCTTACAGACCCAAAACTACTTTTGTGTTAATTTCCAAAGGATTTTTTTTCTCTAAATTTAATATTTCTTAGACAATTTACAATAATTTTCCGAGTATTATCCTGAGAATTTTGCAGTTTTCAGTTTAAATAATGTATTGTGGTTTTACCTAATTCACTAATGATGTAGATTTTTACAAACATTGAGAGGGAATTCAAACATTATATAAAAACTGAGAAAACCGAAGAAGCAGTTACTTTTACAGCAAAATATAATTTTAACAAAACATATGTCATCAAACATTGACTTTTTTGGTCAATCCTTTTTGCAGAACTGCATTTTACTTACATTTTTTACGAGCATGGATAGAGTTAGTGGGTCAAAAATTCTTAAACTTTAAGTCTTTATGACTTAAACTTCAATTTAAATTATAATATTTGTATTTGTAATTACTCCAAAGTAACTGCTCCAAAGTACAAAACCACAATTGTCATATGGGATATTGGGTTAATGCACTTTTTTTGCACATGATTAGATCATTGGTTTTAACACTTATGCGTAACATCCACTACAGGTATATTTTAAATGAATTTTTCCTAAATATATCATACCTGCAGACATTATTTGTCATTAGAATTTAGTTTACAGTAAGCAGTTGTAATATATGTATAACTGTAATATGTAATATATTGCAGTTATACATACTATCAATATTATGTAATATAACTGTCATGTATGTATCTCACATGTGGGTGTGGCTCAGTTGGTAGAGCAGGTCATTCAATGGCTGAATGGTTGGTGGTTCAAGTCCTGGCTCAGACTATCTGAGCAAGATTTGAAAGTGTCTTTGAGCAAGAAGCAAGATTTGAGCAAGAAGCAACATTTCTTTGAACCCTAAATTGCTCATTGGTGTAACGTCTGCGAATGAAAAGAGGAGATTGAAGATGTTGACAAAATCAAGGCAGCCAAGAATGTCAGCCAGTGAGGAAGAAGAAGAAGCAGCTGTCATTAGAAGATGGACAGAGTATTGCCAGGAACTGTACAACTACCAGTTCATAGGTAGATGCACCTTTCAGGTTACAGCAGCACACAAGGCAAGACACACATAAGATTCTGAAAATTTGATCCATTCCTACTGATATGAATATAGATATTCATATTCTTTTCTTTTAATAAAGAAAAGAACAGATTGTATAAGTATAAATAAAGAAAAGAAAGAACAGATTGAATGAAACAACAACATTAATAAAGAGACATAGTCAATGATCAGTTACTGTTATCACTTTTATAACACCTGACAGCTGCAGGGAGGAAGGACCTCCGATACCTTCTCCTTCAGTCTGTCACTGAAGGAACTCTTCAGTGCAGTCAGTGTGTGGTTGAGGGGGTGGGAGTCTCTGACCAGGATGGAGACCAGCTTGGCCTTCAGTCTCCTCCTCCCTACGTCCTCCACAGGAAACAAGACCTAAGCAAACTCATCAAGACTAGTACTACCAGAGAAGAGGGTGATGCACCAATTCTTGGGGCAGACATTGAGGAGGCCATACACACATTGAAGAGTGGCAAGTCACCAGGGATTGACAACAGGTGTCAAACATGCTGCCCAGGGGCCAAATACGGCCCGCCAGAGGGTCCAGTCTGGCCCTTGGGATGAATCTGTGAAATGTTAAAATGACACTGAAGACTTGAACAATAATATTAGTTCATCTTCCACATTCAAACCAATTCAATCTCAGGTGGGTCAGACCGGTAAAATACATACCATAATAACCTATAAATATTCCCAACTCCAAATATTATCATGTATTTACAGTACAACAAAGTATAATTTTACAAAAAAATGTGAAAAACCTGAACAAATGTGAACAGCCTGAAATGACACAAGAGATGTTAAGTACAATTTTAACAACATTTTGTGGATCCTCTGTGATCTGTGACACTTTTCAGTTTGTTGGTGTTTATTCACTTTGCTTTAAAGAATAGTTTTTAGACGTAAACATTTTCATCGTGTAATTGTACTTTTTCTTTTACTTTAAAACAGAATAGTTTATTATAGACATTATTTATATATTACTACATTATTATTATTATTATACTGGTTCAGCCCGCTTCACATAAAACGTACCTCAATGTGGCCCCTGAACTCAAATGAGTTTGACACCCCTGACACAGACCTTATAGGAGACAATGAAGTAGAGCTCCAAAATCTAACCACCAGATTAGAGAAAGCAGCAGGTGGGTACTGAATGGCAGTTGGCTCAGAAAAAAGCAAAATCCTTGTGAACAGCCATAGCAAGCCACCACAGACCAACATCATCCTGAATGGTCAGAGGCTAGAGGACGTCGAAAACTTCATATACTTGGGATATACTCTGAGCAAGGACGGCAGTTCAACTCAAGAGATCAAGATAAGGCTGGGATTATCTTCATCAGCCATCTCTAGACTGAACAACATCTGGAAAAGCAATGCCATCAGCTTTCCCACTAAGACAAAATTATTTAAGGCGTTAGTGGTTTCCATCTTGCTCTTTGGATGTGAGAGCTGGACCCTAACTGCTGAAACTGAAAGGAAAACTGAGGCATTTGAGTATAAAAGATAGAGGAGGTTATTGTGAATCCAAAGTGACCGCAAAACAAATGTCTATGTGAAAGAACAAGTTACCAAATGGCTGGCCATCAAGAGTCACTCCTCAGCATTGCTAAGCACCAGAAACTCGCTTGGTATGGACACACATGCTGCCACAACACCTTCGTAAAACCATCTTACAGGGCTCAGTTGAAGGCAAGCAACGCAGAGGCAGCCAGAGAAAGGCATGGAATGACAACATCAGGGAGTGGACAGGACAAAACCTTGTTACACTAATGCGCCGAACTGAAGACAGAGAAATATGGAAAGAACTAACAGCCCAAGTGTCCAACACGGCACCCCTGCGACCTTCCAGGTCACGGGCTGACTTGACTTGACTTGTGTGAATGGATAGAGTTAGTGAGTCAGTGTAAAGTGCTTTGGGTACCATTACATGGAGAAAAGCACGATATCAGAGCAGTCCATGATAATCCAACTGGATACATTTTTTGTTTAACGATCCCACTTTTATTATGATACATGCAAGAACTCGTTAACAAGGTCTTCATCTTGACTTTCAGCATAGCGTAGTGGTTAATCACTGTCATGGCCAGCCTTTGCTGTGGCTGGGCCACACCCTCTCCCTCAAGGGACTGGAACGAATTGTCAACATCTGGGCCACGCTGCTCAGCTGGGGTTGATTGCTCAGCCTTTTTAGAGGCTCATTGCCAGCCAGCAGCGTGGCCTCATAATCGTCTACTCACTCAACCTGCAA
>JAPTHA010000005.1:35634886-35664943 GCA_029814585.1 Gymnapogon annona | reverse complement strand
CTCCAGCGTGTCCTGGGTCTGCCCCGGGGCCTCCTCCCGGAGGGACATGCCCGGAACACCTCCCTAGGGAGGCGTCCAGGGGGCATCCAAAACAGATGCCCAAGCCACCTCAGCTGACTCCTCTCGATGTGGAGGAGTAGCGGCTCTACTCCGAGCTCCTCCCTGGTGACTGAGCTCCTCACCCTATCTTTAAGGGTGCGTCCGCAGGGTAATGAAAAATTAAAAAAAAGAAAATAAAGTTGATCCTCCTTTCTTTTCTCTAGAACATTTCAATGGCTGTACTAGTCTCACCAACAGATAGGTTACCCAGTCAGCTGAACATTCAGTTCAATAAATCCAGTGGAAGCCAGGACTTGTTTTAGAATTTTACTGAACCAAAGTGTGAAACTATAAGAAATACTTTCAAAGTACATGAAATGAATGATTATGTATGCTATGTATATCACAGAGGTAAGTAAATGCAGCTATCATTAGTGTACAACTGATTTTAGAAATAAGCATGCACATTTTACTTCTATATCAAAAATAATGTACCCAAAATATACATCTGAGTCTCATAAAATAAAATACTTACAAACATTGCGTCTTAGTAAACCAATGTGGATGGAGATGGACAGAAAACACCCATGCTTTCTGTAGCTGCCGTATTGACTTTTGCCACCTCCTTTTTCTAAACAGGAAATGAAGTAGGTACAAAGGTAAGTGGCGATTTAACGTAACATGGCCACAAGGAGGCTCCAACAATTAACAAACCATAAATCAATTGAATCCAGAACAGTGGCTCTGTTTAACAGTTTATCTGCGCGTTTCAGGTCCATCAGTAAGTCCTTTTCTATGGACATGGAGGCTAATGCTGAAAGCTGTTTCTGTCCAGTCGTGTTTCTGGCATAAGTTTATATAAAACTGTGCAGTTCGTATATAGAGCTAAAATCAGAGCGCTGACAGAGAGTATCATGAGGTTTTTCACTCATAGATTGGGTGGGTATAATTTACGTGGGGAATTAAATTTAGAAAGTCTGTGCGTACAACCCAAAGTCTGTGCGTACGAAGCAAAAAAGCATGTGCATCTCAGTTTGTGGGGTTACCCTTTGGAACAGTCTGGATGTTAAACTCAAGATGTGTAACAACAAAGAACTTCAAGTTTTGTTATAAACAGGTGTTAATAGATCAATATAAAAATCATGAATAGTAGTTGTGTGCGAGTAAAGGTTCGTAAATTAATGTGTTTAGTTGCTTTTGTCTTGCATTTTGTACATCTATATTCGTATAGGTGTATATTTTTTGTGAGTACAGTATGTGTGATAGGTCAACTGTGTGTACTCATGTAATGTATATGTTGCTTTGCTATTGATAAGAACATAGTTTACTGCTCAGGTACGATAAAGTTTGGCAATCTAGTTATCAGTTAAGGTCGTGGCAGGACTAGATAAGCATTGTGCTTTTTTCTATCCCCTCTCGAACAATGCAGGGTTATGCTGATGTTGTATGTGTACAGATGTATACAAGACAGTATACATTGTATATATGGGAATGTATGTAGGTATAAATGTGTATAAGTATGACTGTGTATACATGTATATATAATAATTTGTCTTTGCTATTATTGTTTGTATGTTCGAGATAAATAAATGAAAAGAAATGAAATGAAATGAAATATGCTTTAACGCTGAAAATGACCGCTCGACAGATGCAGTGGACACAGGGATAGTAACAGCCAAACAGGCTAGTGCATAAAGTTGTCCCATACTCTCACTCAGATTGTTTTATGTTGGGGAAGATCAAATAATGATCCGTGGCTCTGTGTTAAGTTGGAGAGGGCTGTTTGTGGAAATTTTTTCCTATATGTCTGAAAGTGCCGAGGAAGGGAAGGGAAAGAAACATCAGTCTTTTGTGGTCCTGAAATCCAGTCCATATCTAGTAAATTATGTTGTCCAGAATGCTGGTGTGGAGACCTTGGTAGTGTGCGCGCAGGTCATCTTGTGCTGCACCCTGGCCTCTATGTTGGACCATCTGAGATGCGCACTGTTTCTTCGTATGTACATTTTATTGAATCTGTCCCTTGCTTGCTCAACTGTGTCACAAAGTTCGTTCACCCTTGCCATGCAAAGTTGCACATCCATTGAATTTGTCTAAAGAATTCAAAAAAGCACATCAGCACAGTCAAAAATCTCATTGAATATGTTGAGCAAAAAACAAAACTCAAAATCACCCAGAAATGCAGTAAATCCATTGGCACAAAGCACAGTGTCCTGATCATACTCATCATGGTGCTCCAATATGTGATCAAACAGTTCCTTCAACCCAAATCTCTTCTCATAAACTGCATTCACCAATCTTGATGTATATTGCCACCGCGATGGGGCAACATGAGGGAACCCCCGCTTGCATATGTCGTCTTGTAGTTTAGTGTGCTTTGAGGATCTGGAGAAGAATGTAGCGATGCCATCAAAATTGGATAAAAAGACCTTACACTCTTTGAGATTTGAGGTCCCTTGACTCAGTACTAAATTTTGATGATGTGCATAACAGTGAATGAATAAGGCCATAGGTGCCTTTTCTTTAACTTTAGCCTGCACATCATTCAACCCGGATGCCATTACCACTGCGCCGTCATAACACTGTGGCACAACTTTGTCCAGAGAACATTCATATTCCTCAAATTAATGGTACAATGCCATCAGCTCGTTTGCCACTGGTTACATCCTCAAATTTTATGACACGCTCCTTGACACTTGTGTCCGTCACATAGCACAGGATGAGTGAGAGCTGTGCTATGTTACCCATGTTCATAGTTTCATCGACCATCACTGTGACACTGAAATTAGGTCTTTCTGTGTTTTTCCTGATTTCCCAGTAAACAACCCGTTAGTGGTCAGGTGGTAATGGAAGTCTGCATCATGTTCTCCAAGAAAAGAAAGAAGTTCCATGTAGTTACCTAAGGACTGGGTGCCTTCATTGTGTCCCCTGAATGAAAGTTCCTGTTTACCCAAAAACATGACACAATCCCTCAGTCTTTTCAATATCTCCCTTTTTTTTTTTACTTTTTCGTTGTGGAGCTCCATCTCCCGGTGTGCCTGTTTACTGAGCTGCAGATCTACTCGAGTGTCTCCAAACATTTTTAAACACACTGTAGCTTTTAAGTGTTTTGTTGCTGCCTTGGTAAAACAACTTAAGTTGGCAAATCTAGTGTGGTTCCAAACACCAAATCGATCAGCAAGCAATAGGCATTCCCAGCAGTACAATTTGCAGCGTTTCTCAGAGGCTGTGAGCCAGAGGTACCGTTCATAATTGCTTGTCTGAAAATGACGGACAAACCCTTTTCCTTGCGCAGGGGTTGGGCGACCTCTTCTCACAATATCCATCTTTTCATGAAAGGCCCGTTTTGAAAATTGCGTGGAAAGTAGATCTGCAACCACATCAATGTCTTCTCCTTCACCCATTATGGGTTAAAATACAGTGATACCTCTTGAATTTCTGTGTTTAGTTTGATTAGTATTCTCCAGATTTCCACTCGTCCCTAGCAATTGCTAATCCAATCACCAAACATGCACACGTCGAGTTCAACGTAAGACCTTCGAGCTGGTCTTGGTACACAGAATCGAGATCTGATTGGCTATTGTAACTTGACTGTTCCTGTTTATTTACAGTCACAGGGCCCTGCTCTGTTTATTCTGAAGGTCTCAAGCAAATTTAATTTACATGACAACACAAGCTAGCTGAAATATAATTTGTTAAAAACTCTACTCAACCATAAACAACATTGGAAACCACTCGACTAAGTGGAAACAATATGATGTAAAGAATACAGAGAATAGAGAATAATTTTGTTTACATATTTATGAAAATAAAATAATGTAAATTTACTTTTCTGAGCATGTTTAGGCCAGCAGAGAAGTCCTTGCTGGCCCTGACGGCCCTCCACTGTGTAGCTTACTCCTCCACATCTGTGTGCTGACTGCCCGTTCCAGCCTCTGAATTATGTCCCAGTCGATACATTCAAAGCAGTCTTGCAGAGCAGACATAGCTCCTTCAGGCCACACTATCACCCCTTCACAACAGCTTTCTCTCTGATGACCAGGGTCTGGCATGTTGAAATTAGCATAACAGAGAGATGGTCTAAAGAACCTAGATAGGGGAGGGGGACTGCTCGGAATACCATCTTGATGTTGGTGTCGGCCAGGTCCAGTGTGTTTTCCCCCTAGTAGCTAAATCCACATGTTGATATCCAGGCTAACAGCGTCATCAGGAACAGAAGAGTTTAGCCATGTCTCAGTGAATTTGAGAATGTAGCAGGTTCTGGTCTCCTTCCTGGTGTTTAAGTCCTGCTTCAGGTAGTCCAGTTGGCATTCCAGGGAGCGTATGCTGGCGAGAAGGATGGAGGGCAGCACCGCTCAAAATGGTTTAGCTTTCAGCTTAGTTGTGAGTCAGCCGCGGCAACTGTGCTTCTGTCTCCTCTCGCTCCGCTTCCAGTGTTGTCGTGGATGGTCTGTGGTGGTGAAGTCTGCTGCTTTGTGGGCCTCTCAGTCTCAGCATAGAGACCCGAGGGACTGAAGAGTGGTCTGCCTCTCTAACTTTATGTAGTTCAAAAGTTAAAACTTGCTTAAACTTAGTATAGCCTTACAATTATATATAAGTTTTTCGCAGTTCAACATGGTTGTTTCAATTAATGTATTCCAGTGTTGCCGGGAGTCGAAGCAGCCAATGCCACACAGGCAGTGGCTTTGTCAAAGACGAATGGTCTTTGACAAAGCTGATTCTGATGGCATTCTTATGGATTCTGTTGGCAAAGCTGATTGTTTGACAAAGCTGATTTGAGGATAAATGTCAGATTAAAACATTAATGTCACCAGGGTGATGTGTGACCAAGTACACAAGGACACCAACATTGGAATTTATTCAGTACTAATCCCTGGACCCACACAACCACCAGTAACGAAAAGCATCTCCCAATATAGAATATTTAATAACGTCTGATCCTCTAATCCTATCAATACATGTCAATAATTGGTGTAAAATGCATTTTCATGGTCATTAAATATGACTCATTTGGATATTTAGAGGTTCTGTAGTTACTGTGGATACACTGTCATCTTCGACAACATTGAATCTGTTTACATAACCATAAAAATTTGATAACTGTGAGTAATCAAATAGTAATAATAATCAGACCTGACACATTTACATGTACTTAAGAAAGGTGAAAATCGAAAGCCCTCATTTAAACAGTCCAGTCCATGATTACATTTCTTTCGTGAGTATGTGATGTTAATAGAATTAAACTTCCTGTTATTGTCTTCCACATTACTTCTGTTCTCTGCTATGTTAATTGCGCAGATGTAAAACAACTAAACAAATCAGATAAACCTGTATACATTCAGGAAGACAGAGTTGTAATGGAGAGAAATGCTGGGGTTACTTGTCATAATCAAATCACTGCTGTTGTGTATGTGTGTATATGCATGTCTTACATTCAGTTCATTTTACTGAAATAGTCAATTTTTCATCAGTTATTTCTGTTTTGGTAGAATAACCTTATGAACATCTGGTCATCAGTAAATTGAATTTAAAAAAAAGCTGAAAAATGTAAATGAAGGAAATTCAATTGTAATAAATACAAACATATAACTTTGGTAAGATTTAAAATGAAGATTACCACCAAAGTAGTTGAAATTTAAGAGTTAACTTAAAATAGGAGATGATGACACAGAAATATCAGAGGTTAAACAACAAACATACAATTTACCAAAATAAAAGCTCCATAAACACAGTAACAAGTGTGTTTATGAGGAAACAACAACAGAGGAAACAACAACAAACCATGAACAAACCCGTGAACATGTTACAGTAGATATTAGAACTTTATGCAACATGAGGATAAATCATGTTTTCAATTAGTACAATGTGCTAATAATGTTCTTTATTCACCCTTAGTGATTACATACAATAAAGCTTGTTTCTTTGGTGATGTTTAATTCCTGGTAACCTTTATCACAGAGATGTGTTCATGTAAATTCTAACAGACTATCAGGGTTGTATTTATATAACATGTTTGTTAGAAAAGCAAATAATTCAAACCAGACTAATATGATTAAAGTCCATTGAATCAGGTTCTGAATAACCTTGGAAATTTTGTTAGAAAGTTTGCAGGTGCTTAAGAGCATTGAAAAAAAGAAAAGAAAAAGAAAAAAAACAGACACTGGACAGCATTAATAGTCATCCACACTCCAGGAGTCTGGACTTGAGCTGATTTTTGCTGCTATGGTGGCCCACAGTTGTATATAATCACACAGTTCGGCCGTTTCACAGCGACCAGGCGGCAGATTTCATTGACTGATAAAGCACTCATCTTATGTCTGAACAAGCCTCCAATTAAACTAATAGCATTTGCACGATAGCATAAGACGACCCTCATCCAGACCCTGTGATGGGCGGTAATGTCACAGGCGTCTTTCTTAATCCTCCATGATCTGTTTATGTGAACGTTTATATCTCCTGGACATCTGAGATTACTGGGCAGGACAAACACCTATTTCTCATGTCCAGCTGCGAGATGTGGTGGAATTTTGATTGAACTGCGAACAAACTCTGAATGCAGTAATATGTGTGTTTAGGTGCAGCATGGGTAATACAACTCCGGCAACTTTAGACCAATAGGAGACACTCAATAGCTATGAGCAGTAGGGTATGCTTGCCGGTTTTTTAATGCTGCAGTACATTCGTAGTGTGAATTTGATAGTGGTGCTTTCATTGGCGTTCCTTTAGCAAAAACTTTACCTATCATAAGACATAATTTTTATTCACTTTTTTTAATAATGCAAGACAGGACTGTATGTAATGAATTGTTTTGTTTTATTAACAGATAGCATGAGACGACCATAGATGGGAACATTTACATCCATAGACCTTTTAAGAGAAGACAAACTCATCATTAGTCAGTTTCTTTGGTTCAGTGGTGAAACCTCTAGTTGCTGCTGTCTCTTTTTTTTATAACTAGTGGAAGGTGGAGACAGGAAAGATGGATGTTATTCATTGTGGTTTGTAGAACATTTAGAAACTTGTAACCCATCATGCCTAGGAATAGGACCCTCAAGGTACAAGGTAAAACAATCAATGTAGTACAAGAGTTTAAATACTTAGGAATCACTCTTGACTCACAACTTCTCTTCAGACGACAGATAAAAAACACTCTGAATAGAATTAAATTTAACTTGTCCAACTTCAGGTTCATCAGAAACTATTTAACTCTTGAGTCAGCAAAACTGTATTTTGACACAATGATCATGTCCCACATTTCTTACTGCCTAATAAGTTGGTCATCTGCCTGTAAGACCAGACTAAAACCAATTGAAACCGTCTATAAACAAGCTCAGAAAGTATTGGACAGAAAATCAAAAACGTACCATCACTGTCAGTTATTAAAAAAATATGAGCGCCTGAACTGGGACAATACTATTAAATACGCTGATGCCATCTTGATTTACAAAATCTTCCACCACAAAGCTCATCCTCCACTGCAAGAATTTGTAAAAAAAAAAATCTCCAATATATCAACAAGAGCTGGCTCTAGAGGTGACTGTGTGATTCCCTTCCGAAAGAGTACATTTAGCCAAAGTACCTTCTCTGTCCGTGCATCACATACCTGGAACTCAATACCAAACACCATACGTGAACTCCTGTCTCTGAACCTCTTTACCAAACATCTTAACACCTGGCTGCTGGATCAACAACACTGTCATCACAACACTGCCTAGACTGCATGGATCTCAAGTTTGTCAAGTTTGTATTTGTCCTGTGTTTTTTACCGACTGTTGCCTTATTTATTTTATCTTGTGTTTTTTACTGTTGTCTTATTCATTTTATCTCGTGTTTTTAACATCAACCTGCCGAAGGGACTAAAGATGGAAATTAGTAGCCTTTGGCTATAATCTTGCATATTTACATGTACATGTTCATTAATATGCCTTGTCCCTCTTTTCAAATAAACTCAAATTCAAAGCCAGCAAGGCCTTCTCTGCTGGCCTAAACATAATCAGGAATATATTTTTTTAATATATATATTTCTTCCACAAATATGTATTAAATTATTCCCCATTGTCTATACTCTTGATTTCATATCTTTCCTAAGATGGTTGCTCAGCTTCCAGCCCCACGTGGAGATTTGGAGGGCATGGTTTATGTTTGAGTTTTTATCCAATCATTATTCACTATCATGTGTTGCCAGGGTCCAAAATCTGCCTCTAGGCCTTCAGAAGCGATAGTGCTGGCACATGTTAGCTTAAAATGAATGAGAACGGAGTTGTGGCATTTACCAATCAGCGTCAAGTCCACCTGCCGCGGCCTGGTGGACAGTCCGGTGGACTGCAGGACATGACAGCGGGACACGGTGCACCGGCTGCGCCAGTGATGCAGTTGTGTGTGTTTTGGTCTGAATGCATCATGAGTAGAGCCATGGGTCAGAATTATGGTTTTAAGAGGTGGATTAAGTTGAGTAGGACATCACTGCTGGCCCAGGTCTGAAATGCACTCCACGCCACTGGAATTAGGAATGGATCAGAATTTAGTGTTTACACTTCAATTATTTGATTCTCACTGGATTATGTGACAAACTATGGTACTGGTATGTTGCAGTCAGTTTGATCAAACCTCTTAAAAGGTTGTACAGGGATAGTTCCAGGAGTGTTGGGTGGAGCTGCTGCTCCTCTGAGCCTTGTCATCATCTAAATGTGATTCTAGGACATGGTGATTATTTATAAACTACAGTAAAGCAGGTCAAAACAGTGAAATGACACTAACATTAACAGTATCAATAGAACCTGGAGGACGTTAATGTTAACCACTGAGACAGGGGACACCTTACTGTAGGCTCCGCCCCTCTTCATTAAGCAGCCAATCAAAGACATTCAACTGATGCAGCGAGAGTGAGTGAGTGAGAGGCACGGCGACCCGACTGTAATCCCGCACAAACCGTTGATAAAAGTTTTCAAACTCCAGGAACATTTGAAGCTCCTTCGGATTGGATGGAGTCGGCCAGTCTGCAACTGACAATAAGGACAATAAAGGAAGTCTAAGTCTAAGTCTAAGTCTAACTGCTCTGATTTTACCCGGATCCGGTTGCAACTCCCCCAGTGCAATAAATGTAGCCAGAGAACCCGACCTCCGACTTGTGGAACTCACATTTTCTGGCTTAACAAACAACCTATTCTCCAAAAGCTGCTGAAACAGAAGCCGCACATGCTCTTTATGCTCTCTCAGATCATGGGAGAAAATCAGAATATCGTCAAGGTAAATAAATGCAAAACAATTCAACATATCCCGCAGAACATCATTGATGAGCGCTGGGAAAGTAGCCAGTGCATTAGTAAGCCCGAACGGCATGACTAGATATTAGAAATGCCCCAGTTGTGTTGAATGCCGTCTTCCACTCATCGCCATCCTTAATCCGCACAAGATGGCAAGCATTGCAGAGGTCCAGCTTAGTAAACACTTAAGCCGAACTGAGGGGCTCAAAGGAGGGATCAATGAGTGGGAGAGCATACTTATTCTTCACTGTGATATCGTTCATCCCCCAAAAATCTATACATGGCCTTAACGTGCCATCCCTTTTCTTCACAAAAAAGAAATCTGCACCAAGGGGGGACGAATTAAACCCGTGGTCACAGAGTCCTGGATATATTTCTCCATTGTCTCTCTCTCCGACAGATGGAAAAGCTGACGAGAGGTGAGACCAGGGGAGGAGATCGATTACGCAGTCATAAGGTCGATGTGGAGGAAACTGCCAATCCTTATTAAATACCATAGCCAAATTGTGATATTCTGAGGGGACCCCGGTTAAATCAGGACTAAAGACAGGAGAGGTTGATTGCTCAGTCTTCGGATTGGCCGACCGAAGACAGTGTGAATGACAGTATATGCTTCAGTTTACAATGGACATAGTGTCCCAATTCACCTGGGGGTTGTGTAAACGGAGCCACGGTAAACCTAAAGCTATGGGATAATGAGGAGACGGGATGATGAAAAAAGAAACTACCTGTCTGTGATTATCGGAAAG
This sequence comes from Gymnapogon annona, assembly GCA_029814585.1. Taxonomy (NCBI): domain Eukaryota; kingdom Metazoa; phylum Chordata; class Actinopteri; order Kurtiformes; family Apogonidae; genus Gymnapogon; species Gymnapogon annona. The sequence goes on along the minus strand of JAPTHA010000005.1, from coordinate 35,654,895 downwards.
GAGTTATGTAATAGGTGATGTATGGGACCGGACGTCCGCGATCGTTCTCCAATCCAGCGCTGAAATAGTCCTCAAAACGAAAAGAGCCTTCATCGAGAGCCCTAGTTGTTTCACCAGCTCCCCATCGATGACGTTCTCATCCACCCCGGAGTCCACCAGCGCCGGCACAGAGAACGAACTGTCTGTCCAAAGTAAAGTAGCGGCAGCGGACAATTTTGGAGGAGTGCTCTTTAGAAACAGTCTGGCTCACCAGTAACCCCCTTTCTACGGGCGAGCCCCGCCTTTTGGCAGTTTGGGACAAGGGGCAATCCAGGGAAGGGCGTGAGGAAGGCGGTGGTGGAGGGCTGCAAGGAGAACACTGGAAGAGACAAACAACATACGTTATGAAGAGCTTATCATTAACCTTCAGACCGCACCATACACAGACGCTTGAACTGTGGATGTAGTCGAAGTACCGCGTGACAGTAGCTTGACGTTCTCACGCCGAACAGCGTCCCTGCAGCTCCTTAAGTATCCAGGGACGCTGATCCAAACTGTCGCCAGGTGCGTCCCACTATATGCTGCACCTGTGAGACAATTACGCACCACCACAACGCACTCCAACCACCCACACACACAAAATAACAACACCACCTCATGTACAGACACCACAGATATTAGTAGACAGTTTAAGTTATTAGTGGACAATCTATTTGTAATAAACTCTGTTTGGTTGGGGTTAACCAGCATGGGGAGACATGCTTCCAGTCATCTAGCAATCATTTTAGTAAATTATTTATAATCCATAAAGGAATGAGATCGGAGGAGCATTTTTGAGGATATGTTCCTTTTTTATGAATGACTGTGATAACAGCCTGGGAGAAGGAGTGGGAAACACCCATCCCTTCTGTTTTGTTCCAACACTTCCAAAAACTGGTATTAGCTGGTCCTGAATTTCTTTATAAAATCCAGAAGAAAATCCATCATTCCCTGGCAAACTGTTTACAAGAAGTGATTTAACAGCTTCCAACAACTCATCACTACTGAAAGGTTTCTCCATCATCTCCCAATATTCATCTGATAGTCCTGGAAGTTCAGTTGAGGATTAAAATGATTCCATATGAGACATGTCTCCATGAGGCTGTGGTGTATAAAATTCCATGTAATAGTTTTTATAGGTTTTGTTTATTTCAGTTGTGTTATAAATCTTTAGATGGTGTTTCTATGGCATCATTTATACGTTTGCCATCTTCAGTTTTCAGTTGCCATGCTAGTACTTTATGTGCTTTTCCCCCAAATTCATGAAGTTGTTGCTTTGACCAACTTATCACCTTCTCTGCTTGATGTGTATTGAAAATGTTGTATTTTAATTTCAGATTCTTTATACATCGTTGGTTGGGGCCCTTTGGTAAATTTTTGAGATTTTTATGGATTTTACTTCAGAAATATCAGGATGAAATCATTCACTTAATCATAATTTTTCACACAAGGTAATGGTAAAAAAAAATGGAGGAAATTAATGTTGGCTGACTCGTCTTCTGCAGCCTGTCTTTTTATATGTTCTTAACATGTCTTTGAGTTCATCTTAATTTGTTGCTCTGTGGTTGAACAGAAAATCTTACACAAATGAAACCCAGTCTTTTAACTCTATATACAGTTTTGGGTTGAATACAGAATCACTTCTACCATCTGGATGCAAAGGAAAGCCTAGCTTTCATACTGTATGTGCCTCCCTTTGCAAATGATGATCATTCATCATCTACAAAATTAAAACGCCAGTGGGTGCTCCTGAAGGTCATCTATTGACTCAACATCCACAAGAAATAGTGATTCCAGATCTAGACTCAGTGTTTCACATTAAGATAGTCAGATTTTTTCCTTCCCAGTAGCAAAAGTTTCTGACAGTCATCCATTTCTTATCACCCTAACTCAACGGTTCAGGAGTTCTTTAGTTATTTTTACCCGAGGCCAAACCAAGACTTTCAGTGATGTTAAAATCTGCTCAGAAATACAGCAAAGCCCAATAAACTGTGTAGATAAGCCACTCGTCATTAGTGTAACTGAACCTACAGAGCTGATTAGTGAACTTCGGCTTTGAATTCAAATTGATGAACCTGATGAACTATTGTCACAGCAATGAACAAAACGTAACCCTGCTCTTGAAAACAAAGGTCATTTTCAATTAAATTCAAAACACTTTATTTATCCCCAAGGGGCAATTTAAAAAAGGGCATGACAGTAGCTAAAAAAACAAAACAAAACCAAAAAACAAGACTTACAGACAGTATACAAGGACAAAAACACAGTGCTTAAAATCCTAAAATGCTTAAAATGTTTGGTGGATGCAGTTGTAAAGTGCTAAGTGCGGTGCAGCTATAAAGTGCTAGGAGTGAGGCTGATGCAAAGTGCCATGGGTGCAGAGTTGATGAGCTGGACAGCTCTGGAAATAAAAGTGGCTTTCCTCCACTGTGTCCTGCAGCCCGGACAGTGGCGTCTATGTACTGAGGGGAGCCACTGAAATTCCTCTGATAAAATGTGAGTGGGGTCTTGTAAAATTTTACGAGTTGATTTCAAAGTGCGTTGGTCACCTAAAATGGTGAGACTTTGCATATGCTAGTCAATAATCTTTGAGCAGATTTCAACTATATTTAACAGACGGTTCCTGTTTTGCAGAGTGATGGACTGAAACCAACAGGTGAAGGAAAAGTTTAAAACATTTTCTACGAAGGCATAGTAGAAGGTAGTGAGAATGGCCTTATTGACCCCAAAAGATTTTAATTTCCTAAGGAAGTACAGTCTCTGATGGCTTTTCTTGAGGACTTCTTCTGTGTTGGAGGAGAACTTCAGCAGGTTGTCAAAGACAGTTCCCAGGTCCTTGTACTGACTGCCTCTGCCAACTGTCTTTGTTTGGATGAGAAGGTCACAACCATCTCCCTAGTTTTAATAATGTTAAGCTCCAGACAGGATCTTCCACACCACTTGACAAAGTCCTGAAGAGCTGAGCTGTATTGCTGTGTGTGACCAGAGCAGAGAGATGAGAACAGTATCATCTGTGAATTTCACAAAATGACAGTCAGGATGGAGAGATCTGCAGTCATCTGTATATCTGTATTTATCAGACTAAAAGACATAAAAATGCTTTAAAAGTCTATGGCTGTGAGGATATTTCAGTGTTTGAGACTGAACCACACCATTTAATGTGAAGAGACAAGAAAAGATCTTTTTTTTGTAAACTATACTTTGTGTTTCACAGCTTTGATAGTGCTTCTTCTAATACATTTAGTTAGTCAATTTCTTTTTATTGCACTGAACTATTTTCTCAAAAGTAGACTAGAAAATGTGTTCTGTGTTCAGGCCATGCTCTTATCTCTAGTTTCTGGTGTCTTACGCTTATTGATGGAGAATCTAAAGTTCACCCTGGGTACAGAACCATGCCATCATAGGATGGCTGGTACTCATTTTTTTACAACCGAGTGAACCAGAGCATATTGGGCAGAGTGATTATTTAATTAGAAATAATGATCATAATGCCACTGTAAATACAAACTAATTAAAACATTCTGTCTTTTTCCTCAAAGACAGAGCTGTGCAGGATATTACGTCCCATCTACACATGTTCCAACGCATGTGTAGACATCACTTTTGCAGGGTTTCCACTGATTTATGTATCATTTAACCCATTGGCCATGCAAAATTCCTGTCTGTTTCACTCGTTCGGAGTGGACCACAGCAGGTACTTTGTTTGTGCGTCGGGGGAAAAAGAATGGGGATAGCAATTACTACTTCTTGCCAAGGATAAGCTGCAACCATTATCTCCTGCCATGTGTAAAATTGCTGTGATTATCAGCAATATTACCATAGAAATATGTCCAGACACGGATCATTTAAAGATTGAAACGTAAATTGGGGTTTTTCAATCAGTCCATCTGCACATTCGCCGTTCATTCAGAGCAAGAGGCGAGAATTCACAACATGTCAGTGGAGTTAATTACCTCAGCAGATGCCTCCCAGCAGAGTGGAGAATAACAGCATCAGGGGAGAAAATGACTTCTCCTTTGTTGGGCTTTGTGTGTGTGTGTATGGCAGAATATTCCTTTACCACCTTGTTTTAGTTTAATAAGGAATCTGCCCCATGAGATGCTGGTTTTCCCAAGGGCAGTAACCCGGCAATAAGTGTTTTGTATCCTCTCACTGATCACTAAGTGTGCTGACCTAGGATTGATGACCTCACTATGGTTTCATCTGGTCCTTGAGAATGAACGTACACTAAAATGAGTGCCGAAACTAATTTCCCTCTGTTGATGTAAGCGCCATTCAAACATTCGATCCTTGTCCAAACCATGAAACAATGTCAATGTATTTGATCTAAACTGTAATAGGAAACTTTTTATTATACTTTTCTAAAAATGATGTATTATGCTTTTTTTTTAAATGACGTATCCATGTACTCTGTGTTATATGTGTTTTCTAATTATGTTCATGTACAATGTTCTCTCTAAGCAGTGCACGTACGCAATTGCGCACTGATACCACGGTCTCTACTTACAAAAAATCTGGGCTGCGCACAAAATAAAATTCCAACCTGAACTGAAAAGAATAAACACACTACAATTTATTCTGTAACATTTTGCAGTGTGACTTAGAGAGTGACAGTTGACTGGTCACCAATGTTATGCAGTATTCAGTTACATACATATCCAGAAAAATCTACGTCATTGCGTCAGTCAACACTTTGATCAAACAGCTGTGATTCTCCTCTGCTCCGTCAAACCAGCAGCTTATAAGTAGTGTGTAATTGTGTAAAGTGTGAAAAAAAAATGTAACTTGTAATTTCATACTTGTAATTTGTGTGTTTCTTATTGTTTGCTTGTGTTCATGTCCTGTGATTCTGTTTGGTTCAGGTTTCCTCATATTTAGTTAAGAAATGCTCTGTTTCCCCTTTATTACAGTGCACTGGAGCTTTATTAATCCTTACCCATTACAATCATAGTCCATGCAACACCTTAGTCTTTGTCAGTCATGCTGGTGAGTTGAGTTGTTGGAGTAGGTAAGATTGGGTATATACATTTCATTTAGCACCATTTTTGCTACTCTATACACTAGGTTAGCGGAGCTGTGCCATCTTTGTACTTTTACTAGGGACTAGGGAGGAGGTTGGATTGTTGTGTTTTCCCAACAAGTCTGTTTTTAGGACAGGGTCGTCAGCCATGTTTTTGGTTTTGTTAAGTTGTTTAATTTGTCATTGCACCCATTTTGCAGCCACTCTCACTCACGTGCTTCTTTTATGGATTTTGTTGTAAACATCATGTTTGCTTAAAAAATGAATTGACTTTCAGTGGAGAACCTTTTGTTGGCTCAGTACATTCAGGGATTGAAGATGTGCAACATCCCCCTCTCCTCGATTGAGAGGATGTAACAATCACCATTCTTAGATACGTGGACTTCAAAGACCTACACAGCTAGACACAGGCCAACATCTAGAAGCTTCTACTGATCTATACCCATCAATCATATCGATAAATGACATTATCAATGTTATGACATATACATTATTAATCTTTTCATGGTCATCAGATATGATTCATTTGGTTGTTCAGAGGCTCCGTCATTACCATGGAAACACTGTCATCTTCTTCAACATTGATTCACCAGTAAAACCCATGGAATTGAATCAATGACAATAGATCGAGACATTTTATTTTTAATCTAAAAAAGTAAGAATTTACTCTTGTAAACATCAACATGATCAGTCATTTATTATTTTTTTAATTAGAAAATAACTGATTTCCACTGAAAAATCGGCCATGGACCAAGAAAATAAGCAATTGTTAATGGTGACCATGGCAAAGTACTCAATGAAGGAAGAACTATAGTTCACTTTAAGGGTTAAATCATGTTATTTACTGCCTTAAAAACATCGAAAGGAACATTTACTGTATTTACATGGAGCTAAAATCACAGCAAATACTCAGAGATGATATAGCGGTGCTTTTAGCAGAAAGGATCCAATTACTTAGAAAAATTATTTCAACCTGTAAACGGACATCTCTGATTACTGAGAGTGGGCAATGCTGGAAATTTTCACATTGATCCAATACTATCACACACAACTGTTCTGCGTTGCATGGCTGCAGCGTCTCATTGTTAAGAACAGTATTTGAGGCCAGTGCTTTCAGTCGTGCAGTGTGGAATTATTTTCTCCCACACCTCGCCAAAACCCAGATTTTTGCTTTGTCTTCTTACCTACTTTACTCCCAAGGTTATGTTTGTCATTTACTTTATATTTGTTAATATTTCAGCCCATGACAGAATAATCCAGCCTGATACAGGGACTTTGTGTAAAAGAAAAAGAAGACAACAACCTTCAACACCAGCAAAGTTTTCTGAAATTAAAAAAAAAAAAAAAAAAGTTTTTCAAAAACTTTTTTTTTTTAAATGTGGGACTTTTTTCTTTTTCAAAATGTACAATTTTATAAAATATCAAAAAGGATTAAAAAACAATTTTGAAATAAAAAGTAAGAAGTAAAATATTTTTTTGGGAAAGACAAAAAAATGTAAAAATAGAAGTTTTTGAAAAATAAGTATAAAAAATTGAGAATGACAAACAAAAATAAAAAAGTTTATTTTTTGATAAATGAAAAATAACTACATAAAACTAAGAACAACAAATGAAAACCTTTTTTGTAAAACAACTGTAAAAAAAACATTGCAAAGGAATTATTACATGAAAGTAGGGAAGGATTCACTTGCTCGGAACGTATTAACAAAAAGAGAGGATTTATACCGCAGAACATCCTTCTAAAGAGCCACAGTCTCAAACAAAAATAAAAAAGTTTAACGAGAGGGAGGTTGGGCCTGGAGCAGGCGGTGGCAGCGGGACATCCACTCAGAGACACTGAACGCGAACAAGGAAGACACAGGCACATTACTTCTAAAAAATTTCAAACAGGATCCAAAACACAATGAGGTCGGCGAGTGAGTCAGACGCTGTTACTGCATGTACGAAGCACAACTCTTCGAGTAAAAGTAAAGTCGACGCTGATTATCTGCAGGTGTTAATCATTACAAAATCAGAATCTAGGAGATAACTCAAACACAACACCCACACACACTTACAGGATCCGGAAATACACATAAATCTGCCACAATAAAACCCCAACCCCACAGGAAAAAAGAGAAGCAAAAAAAAAAAAGACTTCTAAAATGAAAAACAAAAAGTGAAAACTATTTTTTTCAAACAAAATGTATTTTTATTTTAAATAAAAGGTATCACATGTATGTGTCATGTTATGTATCATAGGTTAATTCCCTGTATTTTCATCATCACGTTTTAACAAATTTTAATAAACTTTTCATCTTGTGCAACCTCTGATGTTTCTCATTTGAAGGTTTGACACTGGGTGAATCAACTGCCCTGCACACAGTCCTCAAATAATGTGATTCGAGGACTGTTTGGTATTCTCCTGTGCTCATTTGGGGGGGTTGTGTACACAAATGCTTCCTAAATCAGTTGAACTTTGTTGATCCCAACCCCTTTGAAAAATGAGAGTGTTTTAGGAGAGTGCAGCTCCTCTCTGGAATGGACAATGAATTGTGGTTCATTTCCAATTTATTTACAAAGTACATAGTGTTAAACAGAAACTTTAAATTTCTTCATCTCCTCAAAGGTTCTCCAGAAGTTCAATTCGACATTTTTGGTTAGGCTTTATTATATTTTACCAAGTAGAAGGTTAATGTCAGCAGTTCTTACTAATTGCTTATTAGATGAGATGAACCCTGTACCTTTCATTTTAATGTCAGCAATATGAAGTATAACACGACCTTGAAGAATCTTCATCTAAAGACAAATGTAACCGTCATCATTACAGCTTAAATATGAAATAATTGAGAAAATATTAGTCAAACGATAGAGCAGTTATGATTAGAGGTACTTTTCTGTTTGTCAGTGTACTTAGAATAACGAGAGCATTATATGGTGAGATGAGGAAACATTCCTAATCAATTTTCAGCAGTGGTGGACCCTCAAGGCCAGCAAGGCCTTCTCTGCTGGCCTAAACATAATCAGGAATATATATATTTTTAATACATATATATATATTTCCACAAATGTGTATTAAATTATTCCCCATGGTCTGTACATGGTCTCTTCATTTAATTAATTTCCCAAGTTGGTTGCTCAGTTTCCAGCCCCAGGTGGAGATTTGGAGGGTGGGGTTTATGTTACAGTTTTATCCAATCATTATTCACTATCAAGTGTTGTCAGGGTCCAAAATCTGCCTCTAGGCCTTCAGGAGCAATAGTGCTTGCACATGGTAGCTTAAAGTGAATGAGAACGGGCCTTTGGCGTTAACTATTCAGCGTCAAGCTTGGCTTCACTGGCACCAGCTAGTGGGCCTATAGTGTCAGTGCATGCACGTCTTTTGATTGCATACGCGATAGAGAGAGGCGGCGCTATGCAAGGCTGCGCAGAGTAGACACATCAATATTGCAATGTCCATCTTATTTATTCCTCATTTATATTAACTATGTGTTGTCACCTTTGCATTGCAGACACTAGCTTTGGACACTTTAGTAATTTTGCACTTTTGAATTTTTCATATTTATTTTGTGTTTCAGTTGCCAATCAAGGACATTTCTTTGCCAGGTGTGTGCCTATGTAATGACAATTAAAGGAAGTCTAAGTCCAAGTCTAAATACGCCACACCTGAACAAAGGTCAAAGTATCTGGTACGTTGCATATTGGAAAACACCAGAACTGCAGGGAAATTAAAACATTAACAAGGTTTATTAATATAATTTCTTCAAATTCAGCGGGCCGGATTAACAAGCTTAAGGGGCTGTGGTGTATGTGGGTTTAAGGTGCAGGAATGGGGTGTGTGAGTTAGGGATTCTGCAGGTGACGTGATTATGGAGCAGCACCTGGATGTCATCAGCTCATCACCGGACAAGGGGTTTTAAGGAACAGCTCTGACCATCTTCAGCGTGAGAGCGTTAACCGACGTACATATGGTACAAGTGGAAGACTCATTTCTGCGGAGCACTTGGTGTGATTAAGAAATAGTTTCAAGGTGAACTAACTGGTGTTCTTTTTGTATTTTTCAGTGCCCTCCAGGAGCGCATCCGCCTCCTCCCGTCTGCACTCGTCCTATGTTTCTTTTTTGTTTAACCTAAGTGGATATCTTTGGTTCCGTTGGAATCCGCCTTTCGTTTCCCTTTTTGAACTTAGATTCCTCTGAAGGAAATAAACCTTTGTTCATTTTTACTGAATTTGTCCGCATCTGGACCCGTGTCACTCCATACATCACAGGGGCATATGGCCCCTGGCCTGTAGTTTGCCCATGACTAGATGCTTCTTGGATACTGATTGTATGTCAAATCCTGATTACAGTCTCCTTTTTGAGTAAAATGACAGTTATTCTGTATCATTTTTTACTATTTTTTTTGTTGGATATATGTTCTGTTGTGATTTCTTCTTGCTTGTGTTGCAAACTGAATGTGAGACATGTATTCACAAATGAAAGGGCCTCGACTAAATGAAAAGATAAAACTTCACAGTTAAAAACAAGTATGTTCTAATGTCATATCTGCATTTAAAAAAAACAAACAAAAAAAAACTTGCAGTTTCATTCTCTTCCAACCATCTCTGGGTTGTAGTTTATTTCTGTGTTGTTAGTTTAAAAAATTTTTTTTAAACCCAATGAGCCTCGAAACAACTACAGCTACAAACAGTCTTCTTTCTGTGTCGCCTGACAAAACCTCTGATTTTCCACAAATCAGTGTGGAGTATTTTTCTCCCCTGGTCTAGTGAGTATAATCTGAGAAAAGAAAGGCATTTAGCTTGGAATTTTCTTATCAACAGTTTGGATTTATATGTTACTGATCTCCATCCTCTCCTTCAAATAACACACACAAATAAACTAAATTGTACATGGCCACATTCAGTCCAACAGCAATTGTGGCCAAACCCCCCCCAAAAAAACTGAAAATATTAAATAATAACATCAGAAGACAGTTAATTTCTATGGAAATTATGTTATTGTCAGTCTCCAAAAGTACCCATGAAATCTGTCTCCTAATCACTTATGGCAAGTATCCACCTCTGCATGAACAGTGAGTGTACCTGCTTTGCTGGGTACTATGAAGTCATGGTACTAATGTAAATAATGATGTTTAAAGGGTTAATGTGGATGTTGACAGGTGTTTGCATCTGCACATATGTTGGCCTAATGTTCTAAAAGTGACATTGTAGTTCCTTTCACATCACATGTTACTCTTGTATTTTTGTATTTATGTGCAGAGCATGGCCATGCAATGGCCTGAAAAGGCACCATTATAATTCTAATGCTTTTTTGCCCCGTTTCATATGAGGGCCTGAACATGCATGAAAACTAAATTTTGTAGGGGCAAAATCATGTATGGCACCATAAAATGTTCTATTTTTTAGTTTTTGTAAATGTACCTTACAAACAGCTCTATAGCACCCCATAAAGACAGCTACTGTGAGCAACATGCCCTGAATAGAATTCACTTTGGTACATATCTGTATCTCAAAGACATCTACAAAAAAGACAGTGGGGTTGATGATGTCCATTTTTCGCAATTTGCCGACCTTCTATTTCATGAAATGCCTCCAAGGGATTTAACTCAATGGACTTCAAACCTGGTCAATAATTCACAGAACTTAGAGCAAATGTGGAGAACACGGACATCATAGTTACGTCAAATCACATTCAAATTACATAAAGTTTTCATTCATTCATCTTCCAAACCCGCTGCATCCTTTGCAGTGTCGTGGGGGTCACTGGAGCCTATCCCAGCTACTCAGGGCGAAGGCAGGGGGGGACCCAGAACAAGGCGCACATAAAGTTTTTAATAATTATTTTACCATACCAAAATAATTATTTGTTCTTGAACTACAGAAAAACACACCCTTTTTTTGGTGGTGGTGGGGGCTAAGGGACCAAATATGGTCACTTAATTTATCTTGATTTTTGCATAACAATAAGAGATACTCACAAATGTGATAAAGTTTTGTTAAGTCCTCCAATAACACACTTTAGAGTATTTCTAAGTAAAGGGTTAACACAGCTTATCAAATCAAATTTATTTATGTAGCACCAAATCATAACAAATGATCTCAAGGCACTTTATAGGCTCTAAACCCGGCTCTCAAGGTAGTTTTACAGAAACACAACACAATCCTCCTGGAGCAAGCATTTGGCGATACTGGGTGACAGTGGTGAGGCAAAAAACAAGTGCATACTGATTAACAAAAAAACTACAATTGGAAAATCATAATAAAACACTAATGAAAATTTCAAAAGACATAATTTGGAAAATACAACTCAAATTTAGTGCAATGGCTATAATCAAACTAAACAATCAACCAACTACAGTTAATTACCTTCAGGATACTCTCTTATGGGGACAACACTAGACGAGACAAGACAGTTGGAAATGAAGGGCAAGAGAACGATCTGACAACAGACAGGGAAAGCACATGGACTTTTAACCACAAAAGGAAGCACCAGGTGAGGAGAATCAGGGATGACTAGATGTTAGACACCAGGGAAAGGGAGTCTGGGGAGTGAAGCTAACTGACACAGGAGTAGAGAGATGCTGACCTGACAGGAAGTAACAAAATAAGACAGGAACTACTAGACACGGACTACACTAAATACATAAAACTTGTCAGACAAAAAAAAAAAAGTACTATTCTAGAAGTTTAGTCATAGACTCCTCCTCCTTGTGACTGGTCCAAATCATTCCCTAGTTCATCTAAGTTTTAAAATGACATTGTTGGGTAGGACATACATCTACATTATTTTTACTTTTGTCATTCCATAAATGTTGAGGTGATCAGAACAGACTGGTTCTCTGCATTGCCTTTGGTTGGGTCCTATGCCGCCCGCTCGCCACAACAACAGTGTCATTAAAGACATGCTAAATATAGACACAATACCAGCCACAGCAATCATCTTCAAGTTTGGTGAGGCACATTACATGGTCTGGCAAAAATGCCCATATTATTCTAGACCCCTTTATTTGTCCCACTTGGGGAAATTCCAGATCATAGCAGCTAAAAACAAACAGTAGAAAACAGAGAAGACAAATATACATCAGTTAAATTCTTGTACAATATAGACAGTATGCATGATTGAAGTCCCCAGAGATTATAATGAGGGACTGCGGATGTGTCGTCTGGAGCTGAGAGATGGTGGTGTGAATGTCATCGCAGGCCACCCCAGCACCGGCCGAGACGGGGTGTAAACAGTTAACACAATAGCGTGTGAAAACTCCTGGGCCAGGTGGTCTGGTCCAATGCTAACCGCTAACAGTTTAACGCCTTTTGTCCAGCATTGAAAAAAACTCCTTCACAAATGTGACCATTATACCATCTCTCATTCACAGACATCGCCAGTCCCCCCTTCCCCTCCACCACTCTCCCTCATGCTTTGGTCAGCTTTCACCAGTTGAAAACCAACCAAAGTTATGACCGAGTCCAGTGTGTTGTCCGTGAGCCAGGTCTCCATGAACAGCAGGATCCTGTTCTGCTTGTACTCCCCCTGCAGTCTGGTTAGCGCTGTTAGCTCTTCCATCTTGTTAGGTAAAGATCGTCCGTTACCCATTAAAACAGCTCAGTTTTTGTACCGTCTCATCCTCAAGTTCCTTGACAGTAGCAAACAGGCTACTACCCTCACAAAGCTTAAAAAATTAAGCATGTCTATGTCGTGCAAGAGTCCAATTAACTTGACCACAACAGTCAAGGTAGAAAAACTTAAAGAAAGAAAAAGAGTTAGGAGCTGCTATATGAGGCTGCCTACCATGGCACCATCTTATATATATATATATATAAACATATTCATCGAGGCCAACATGGGTTATGTCAGCTATTTTGCCCATAAAAGAGACACAACCCATCCTACTTGTAAATCTGCTTCAACTTTTTTTTGTGTAACCCTGTACTAAATCAGCACATAGATGCTTATTACAACAGTCATGCATTACACCCCTGTAGCTTAGCTCTATTTTTAGACTGAAAATCACCACAGTAAAACTACTAATCATCTCTATTTTATGTAAAGTTTGTTTTCAACACATGCATTATATTTTCATTTTTGCAGATTTTATGAAAACTGTGGAGGATTTTGCCTTTAGATAAAAATGTGATATTTCATGTGTTGTGTCGTCATCTTCATTTGACTCATTCTACAGCCATATAGAGTCCATATTCCATGAGATGGGAATCTATGGAAGAACCTCTGAGCTAAACAACTTAACGAAACCTCAGACATCTCCAAAATAAACTGGTGGGATCTCCATTTCAAAGTAAAGTTTGCCTTTATTTTTTGGACATAATCCTAATCCCATTCAGTCCTTTCATGTGTGAGTGATCGGACTTCATGGAGTTAAATTTTTACAGATGCATTTGAAATGTGGACATTTAAAAAAAAATCATATTTCATATTGTGCATCTTACAGCAGGAAAACTCCAAGTCCTTTATTTAATCTCATATTTTTCCATCGTTCCAGTCCTGGACTGGGTGCTGCTTTTGCACCAAAAATGAAATTAATCATCTGGTGACATTAGCCATTTCAATTCCCATCATTATTCAATGGCTTTACCTCATTAGTCCTAAACAGACCCTTATCACAGCTCCTTCTGACTCGACATGGCTGAACATGAACAGGTGCAATTACATGAATTCTCAATGACTGCAGGTGGATCATTTTCCAAGGGTCCTCAGTGGACTTCTTCACAAATGATTGTTTTTGAGCCCCCCCCCCCCTTTATCATCTGCACTGGCTTTTCCAATGTTTTGTTCTTGAGGTGGTAATAAGGCAGCGATGTGAATATTTTTCTGTTTTTTTTTGGTGACAAACATACCCAAACCTTTTTACCCTATCTTTTCACCAGTGAGGGAAATTGCTGACAATCATATGAATAGAATATAAATATCAATAGACTTTTGACTTATATAAAACATAAGAAATATGTACACAGCAGCAATTATCCAGCACCCAAGATAAGTGAGTTACTATAGCACTGAGCATGTATGGACGCTGGTTGAATATGGGAATACAAGTTAAAATAACATAGAAATAATAAAGTCCTTAGGTGGCTGTGTATCATTTCGGTGTTCAGAATGAACAGCTCTCACAGACCTCATAGCCAGGATATTTAAGTGAGCATTAGAGGGAGTAGTGGGTCACTATGCCAGTCTCCCATGGGGAAGAAAACCAACACCATGGGGACTTGGACCAAAGCAACAGAAAGTGACCAGATGGGATGATAACCATTTGAGAAACAACTTTGGCCCCAGTGAAGCCAAACTTGAGGCTGACTGGTTAACGCCACAGGTCACTTAGGAAAGCTATGAAATGAAGAGCATAGACCATGGTGAATAATTTAATACATATTTGTGGGAAAAAAATATTAAAAAACTATATTCCTGATTACGTTTAGGCCAGCAGAGAAGGCCTTGCTGGCCTTGAGGGTCCACCACTGAGTTTCACACACCCCCTGCCAAACCTCCTACAGTTTGGAACACTGCCACGTGGAGTGGAGGAATTCTTCCATACCACATCTAAAACACAGAGGTGGTACATTACTATTATATTTCTGCACCTTTTGTGGAGTAATATACAACTGATGTAGTTGAACTGCATCAGTCTATACCTAGCATTTAAAGTAGTGGATGGCTCCATCTCTACACACCTTCCTCCATATCTGTTCTTCAGTGGTGATTCCTAGATCTCCTTCCCATTTAGCCCTTGCTCTGTCTCTATCTGGTATCACTATAGGGGAGATAAGGGTGGTATACATCCTTCAAATTGTTTTAAACAAGAGACAAACAAGATACATGGGAGGTAGATTCCAATTCCCCCTTTGCTGACACCTGATAACATCCCATATTTGGAGATAACTGAAGAGGTCTTTGTCAGCTCAAACCTTTCTTTTAGTTGTTGTAAAGACATAAATTATCCGTCCTTGTAGCAGTGTTCTATATAACATATGTCTTTCTCCTGCTAGGTTTTAATGTTACTGCTCTGGAGGATCATGGGTAGTAATCCATTTCCCCATAGTGGGGTTTTAGGAGAGACAGACCCTTCCATCTTAAACAGATCCTGGAGCTTCCACCAGACTTGGGTTGACTGAATGATTAGTGGGGTTGTCAGTTGCTGTTTTAATAGTTTTTCTATCCCATTTGTACAATATATTCATTGGTATCTTTTCTTTCATCTCTATCCTTTCAATATCAACACATGAAGGACGGAGACCCGTATCAAACGTTTGGGCCAAACATCTGGATTGTGGGGCACATCTCTAAGTTAGGGAGTTTCACACCTCCCTCCTCATAGCTCAGGGTTAGTCTGTCAAAGGTAATTCTTGGTGTCTTACCATGCCATATAAATTTCCTGATTAATTTCGTAAGCGAAGAGAAGAATGTCATTGTGACTTGGATCAGGAGTGACTGGAATATATATAGCAAACTAGGCAGTATATTCATCTTTATGACATTAATTCTGCCTAATAGGGTAAGAGGCACGTGTACCCATCTCTTCAAATCATCTCCCACCTAACTAAATTAAGGTTTAAAAGATTTTTAAGGGTTACTGTCCACCCAAACCCCTCACACATCACAATATAATCACCAACCCGTGACTCATTGGAAAAAGGCAAAATAGATTAGGCAATAAAAGAGTGCATAGCCCCCGTATCATGTAACATTTTAATGGTCACCATCTCCGAAATCCCCTGGAGTGAGACACATGCGGTTGTAATGAATGGTTTGAACCTGATCAGTCACCAGATTCCAGACAAAGAAAACACCGAAGAAGGTAGTACGGTAAACGTAGAAACATTTATTGCCATGGGATCATCACACTTTCTAAATATGTCGGTAGCTCCAGGCTTCCATTGCCTGAGACGGCGCCTGCGGAGTCAGGCCTGGACTAGAGTCCAAAGTCCACCAAGAGTGAGAGAGAAGCCAGCAGGTCCAGGAATCCACCCTCAGGTCCAAGAGTCCACCCCTACAGGTGTGCCCTGTT
Source organism: Gymnapogon annona (assembly GCA_029814585.1). Lineage (NCBI taxonomy): Eukaryota > Metazoa > Chordata > Actinopteri > Kurtiformes > Apogonidae > Gymnapogon > Gymnapogon annona. The sequence goes on along the minus strand of JAPTHA010000005.1, from coordinate 35,638,863 downwards.
CCCCTTAAAAAGTCAAACAGTCAGATGCCACAGAGCTACTAAGCAGGGTCATCTGTGGAGGGAGAACAGAGGGAGGAGCCACCACAGGACAAAGGGACTTCTCCCCACCCACAGGCACCGTAGGCTAGAAAGTTATTGAACTTAATAAAAGTATTAATCTAGGCCTTGGCCTTACGTCATTAATTCCTGTTTGACACTGGTTAATATACAACAGTAAATAACTGGTGAGTACTTAATTCCCAATGAGTGCAGTTTTAACGCATATTTATCCTCTCACCTCATATCCTGCCTGTAGGATGAATATTTCAGTTCCAGTCAGTTAGAAAGAGGACAGAGGCTATAGAAAATTCTTCTGTTGTTCTACTCAATACTCAGATCTGCTTTGACAGCTGAACATATACTGAAGGTGACTTTGATGAGAGTGTGACAAGTGATGACTATAAATAGCTTGTGCATTATTATGATTTTTAACAGAGAACAGATGAACAATAACAGAAGGATCCATCAACTTCAATAGCACAGCAGGTCAAAGGCAGACAGCAGGTTAAATAATAATAATAATAATAATAATAATAATTAATAATAATAATATATTGCATTGGTATAGCGCTTTTAAAAAACCCAAATACGCCTACAAAGGTTTAACATATTTGGGGGGGGGACACGAGGGAGCGATAACAGGACATGACAAGTTACTGTGCAAAAGTGGAGTGCAGTGGGGGGGGGTATGAACAGAAACAAAACAAGAAACAGAAAGGACATATGGTTATTATTAAGGGTAGGGGATGTCATATGCTTGTTATATATTCATAGGTGTGGTTGTTAAATATTAATGTATGAAGATTATAAAACACTGTTAAGACAGTTTAGATACAAGTTAAAACGTATGTCCAAAATTTTATTTTTTTTCATATTGTGTACTTAACTTTTTACACATTTTGGTCTGAAAATTAAATTGCAGGGTTACGGTTAGGTAACAGTGAAAAATCACTCAAAATATCTCACACAGTCTTTATAGGGGCGTTAATTTGAGTAAAAAAAACACTCTTTATTGGGGTCTTAGCAATCATTTAATGTAGTTAAGACACAAATTCAAAAGTAGGTAAAAAAAAATCATATCAAAGGTATATTTTTTTCACATCTTGGTCTGAAAATTAAACTGAAGCTAAAAGGGGAAAATCATTCAAAAACTTCACACAGTCTTTGTGTCCTCAGCAATAATTTAATACAGTTTAGACTCAAATTTAAAAGTATGTCCAAAACGGTCATGTTTTTTTTTCAGATTTTAGTCTGAAAATTAAAATGTAGATAACAGTGAAAATCACTCCAAACACTCCAGAGAGTCTTTGAAATAAATAGAATAGAACTTTATTTATCCCCGTGGGGGAAATTGGGCCTTAGCAATAATTTAATTTGACCGACTGTTGAAATAAGTGTCCTCAGGTATAGTTTTATAGACAAAAAAATGGATGATTCCATAAGACAGATGTATGGAACCTATGAGTTTTAGCCTTCATTCAGTGACTGATAAAGTGGGTACATAGTGTTTATTCATTAGTGGGTTTGGTCTGACAGTATGTTTGTTCTGGTACATGACCTCCTACTGATGACAGTTTGGAGTATAACCATTGCATGTAAGCCTTTCAAAGACAAACGCCCCCATGACTTAGACCGTGCCAAAACCCCACCCATATTTATCTATAAAGTTGTGATATTGTTTATTATATAGTTATATAGATGGTAGAGGTCCTTATTACAGTTGTAGTACACCCACTGGTAGTATTTTTATTTGTAATAGTATTAACTGTAGTAGTACCTCCACTGGTAGTACTTGTATTAACAGTTATGAACATTTATTCTAGTTGTACTAGAATCTCGGGTCTGCTTCAGGTTTCTGCCTGCTCTGTTAAATAAGAGGTTTTTCCACTCCACTGTCACCAAGTATTTACTCCTGGAGGACTCCGTTTGTTTTATTGAATGGGCTCAAGAGTCTGGTTCAAAGCAGCTGTATACAGTATGTAAAATGTTATGAGAGAACTTTTATTATGATGTGATGCTATTTAAATAATATCTGATTGATTGATTGAATGTGGCTATTTCAGTACAATATTTATAGGTTCCCTTATTCTGCTGGTTTCCTTTCACTCAACCTTGCTGCTTCTGATTCCAGGTGGTTTACCCTTCCTTATGACAGTCTGTCCTCAATCTGACTTAATGCATGTGATGGGCAGCTGCTTAATTTCCATATCACACCTGTCGATAGGTTTTGCTTTCTAAACATGCAGTACCTTTCACACAGTAAAACCGGGACCACAAGTGACAACAATGTCCTTGACACAGAGTTTGACTTTACCGCTGATAAGCATACGGAGCAATGAAATGAAATTTTTTGCTTCTAGCGCCGTCTCACAATGCCGAAGACAGAAAATGTCAAATGTAAACCAAGTGATTCTAAATATATCAGAAAAATAGCTCACTCTGCCAACTACTCAAAGAAGAAAAGAAAATTAGAACTGGAGTTTAACATGTGTGATGGAGCATGTGTGAGGTTAACATGTGTCTCTCTACGTACTGTGTAGTTCGTATTGTCAACGTTTGGTCTTTTCTTGTCTGTCTTTGTCTTGTCTTGTTTCGTGCCATTTGGTTTTGTTTGGATCTTGTCTTGGCTGATGCCTCTGGACTTGTTAGTGGGTGGAGGGCGTGGCCTGGTGGTGAACAAATGTGACTGTTGTGTGATGTAATTTAATGTTGTTGTCTAATGAAAAATAAAAAAAATTAAATATTAAGAAGAAAATTAGATGGGGGTTTGGCCGTACCGGATTTTAAACTATATCACTCAGCGTTCTCACTGAGACCTCTGATCACCTGGTTTGATCCACGATCCTGCGTATCATGTCGTGATTTGGAGGAGAGTTTAGCCCACCCTCATAGATTAGAATATGTTGTTTTTACTAGCAATCCTCTAAAGCAATGCCACTCCAGATTTGGCCCACTTATTACATGTTATACAAGTCTGGCGTAATGCTCAAACTCTTGCTGCTCCAGATTGCACATGGTATTTAAACAGCCCAATATTCAATGAAATACGTATACTGATAGGTCACAAACCAATATCATTTCCCACATGGCAAAAAAGAGGTATTCACACTTTAGGACACATTTATAATAGGAATGGTCTTTGGTCCTTTCAAGATTTAAAAGACAGTTACAATTCACCAGGTACCTCTTTCTTTTTTTATTTACAACTCAGAGCATCTCTCCGGGCTCATGGAGTACCTTGGGATTGCCCGCTAGAACAACGTTCATTCCACAAAATGATTATGGGCAAGTATTCTCCCAGGGGTTTTGTGTCGAAATTTTATATGCTGCTTTTACAAGCATCCTACAAACCTCTCCTTCTGAACAGACTGTGGGCTGATGTGATATCAGACCCGAATGTGGATTTGAATTGGGATCAAATATGGTCTAACATTGTATCACCATCACACAATCCTGATCACCAACAGATTAACATGAACTATGTCCACAGGACATACCTCACACCTAGGAGGCTCCGTGCCAAGGGCCTGGCGCCTACTCCACACTGCACACAGGGAGCCCTGGGCAGATTTACTCATATGTTTTGGGACTGCCTACCAGTCCACAATTTTTGGAGAATTGTATCTCATCAGCTCTCAGATTTACTTAATGTTAATGTTCCTTTTGGTTTGACTGTTTTCTTTTTCCAATGACCTTCCACACTGGCCGACACCTGGATTTCAAAGAAGGATTGTCTTTGCAGGCATCACGGCAGCCAAAAATTTGGTTGGCGTGAGATGGAAATATCCTGAAAAATTCTCACTGACTGAATGGACGGTTCTAAGATCAAACTCTGGATGCTGGCGGCTGAGAAACTGAAAAAGAGACTCTAGGGATGCATGGGGAGGGAAATGGGTATTTGTAGTTTTGTCATTCTTTCCATTTGTTTGTATGTATGT
>JAPTHA010000005.1:35620023-35634786 GCA_029814585.1 Gymnapogon annona | reverse complement strand
CTGCTTTTATGACATTTCGTTGCCAGACCATTGGTCTGTGCAATGACAATAAAATGAATCTGAATCTGAATCTGAAGCAGAGTCCCACTGGAATCAGGTAGGCGCTGATCTTTTAAAGCTGAATGGAAGCAGGGGCCCAGATGCCTCAAATCCACTGATGAAACGGCTCTGTCTCCTGAAACCTAGGCACAAACAACTACATCACAGTATACAACTCAGAGGCCATGACAATTGAGCATACCTAATATTTACTATACTCTATTTTTTGGGGGGTTTTTTCCCCCCTATAAGTCAAAACTAGACAGTAGCTGAGTGGGTGATCTCTTTTTGCTTTCTTTCGTGCTAAGTGATGTGGGCATGTTCAAACGCTTTCATTCCCGTGACCCTGCAAAGGATTAAGCGCATTCACAAAATGAGTGAGCGAGTGCATCCACCTCTTAATACCACTGCTATGATGTCATAATTGTAGAAACCATCAATACCATACTAAACAATCCTGCAAAATAATAAGGTGCGGGCATGGGGTGAATATCATTATGACTAAAGATAGAAACCAAACTCCATACCTTCAGAATTAATATTATCAAATACAAAAACATACATTGATATAAAAAACCTAAAAAGCAGGGGAAAAGCTGTAATATTTTCTATCAACTCAAATTACATTTAACTAAAATTATATACAATAATGTCTTAACTTCTACTTAAAATATATATTTTCATGGAGGATTTGTAACAAAAGATTAATTCTGATTGTGACAAGTCATGATTTTATCTTTTATTGTTTTGAGGGAAGAGGCCTGTTAGGAATGCTCTTCAACAGAAGACCCAGACGCAGACAAACTTGTTTTCAAAATAATTACATTTATTTTTATCGTTCGATCAGAACATACAAGGTTTAGCATTAACTGGATTCGTCCTAGAGAATCAAACTTAACAAAAAGCACAGTTTCAAAAACACGGGAATAACTTTATCTTAATAAATCAAAATACCCACAACGGGAAAATAATAATAACAACAAAACCAAAACACAAAATCACTCTGATGAGGAAAATCAACAGTTTAGAAAAACAATAACAGCTAACAAACTCAAAACGCTCTAAAGAGGATAATTCAATTTAGAAACTTTCAACAAAAGACAAGAACAAGCAACAAGACTAAACTATACAACTCCTAAACTAACCAATACTCACACAAAGTCAATATTTCAGGGCAGGACAAGACAAGGATGTTTCCAAATGAAGTACATGCAACGGTCTAACAGAGACAGAGTAGAAACACCAGACTTAAATACACTGGGAAGTTAAACAGTTGAGACACATTAGGGATAATTACAGACAAGATACAGATGGGCCGGGAACCTGGGAGTGAAGCTAGACCACACAAGGAGAGAACACAGGACCAAACAGGAAATCAACCAAAATAACACAGGAAATACACAACCCACAGCTTGACTAACCTGGATCATGACAAGGCCACAGGAGCAGAAATGACATAATTACATAACGTGGTGAAAAAATGACTGTCTTGACCTCCCCTTAAACACACAGACACATGTGTACACACAGACACATGTGCACGATAGACCATACACCTGTAATAACTTGAATTTTTACAATTGCTATTCTATGATTAGGTCCACTTCCCCACAATTTTAACTAAAATTGCTGCTCCATTAAAGAATCAGTGACTGTTTTTCACAACCGATTTCTTTGCCCCCTCTCTCTTTGTGCCTTGCTTATTCTCAGCCACCCAGGAGAGTTCACTGCTCTAGCCGTTTTAACCTCTGACCCCAGTTGTCCATGTTGTGTTTGCTGCATGTCACTCAGGTGAACTGTTTGTTTGCCACTCATCACTCACTGCCTGGGTGCTGTCCCTGCTCCACTCCCTGCAGGCCACAAATCACTGGAGTGATTTACCATCAGAAGCCCCATCTACACAGACCACTTTCCCTTGTAGCAGCTGGTAATTTACTCTAGACAAAGCATATCTGCTCCTATGAGGAGATAATGCTTTACTCTCACTTCCAGAACCCCAAACCCCTCCATCCTCACCTCCCCTGTCCCTTTACTCCGACACTACAGCTGCTCTACATGCAGCAACTCACAGAGAAAGATGTTATCAGTGATGATACTGCAGCAAATAAAGCCGTATATTACCATCCTGGCACATGATTTATTTACACATCACCAGCAGCTAGTAATTAAAAGTCAACATTATGGTATGCTGTTATCTCTGCAGTTGTACTGTCTCTGAAAGATACTGTATAAGACTGGCACCTACAGTATACCACTGAAACAAAGACATTCAAATACAAATTCTTGTTTGGTTTGAAGCCAATGCAACAGTTGCAAGCTGCAGTAACAAAAGAAGCGAGAAGTTGGCAGTCACATGCCACGACACTGTCTACTGACACGTGCAGTCATGCTGACGTACTTTGACAAATAACTTCCAGTTTTGCTCTGCTGCATTCATAGCTCGGCCTCTTCTCTGCCTCTGCAATGCTCATCCATGCCACGGTTTCCTGGCATCTAATTGTTTTTTGTTTTTTTTTGCTTTTTTTTCCCTTTTGGCACATAAGTTCTAAAGCAAAACAAAAAACCTTATTAACATCTTTTTTAGGGAAGACAAGCAGCACATCTGCCAGTACATTAAGAATATTTAACTTGTTCTCATCATACTGTATATGAAGGTACCATGAGGGGAACAAACACTAATTCTTGCTCTCATTTGAATAATTATTGCTTTCAAATAAAAGGTGCCATGGTCACAAATTACTTAGTCTTAGTGATTATCTAAGGTTATACAAGTGTGAAGAGCCATGTAAATACCAGATTAAAAAAGCACCAGCCACAATAAATTTGACAATAAATTAAATAGATGTGTGGCTTTAGATGTCTCAACTAGTAGGCCGTGAACATTTGCGTCCATTTGGAAAATCAGTGTCATCAGTTTGTTACATCAAATTCAGTTACAGACTGAAAACCGGGGAAGCATGGGCCCCAAAGCCAGATAGCCTTCACCAAAGCCTTCTACTAAGTGTCTGTCTGATATTTGCAGATGTTCCCTGACTTCAATTTGTTTTGGCCCACAGGTCATGACCAGGCCGGAGAATTTGACAACTTGAAAGTAAAAACGCCATCACAAAATGCTTTTAGGGCCTGAATCCACATCGGATTTATCCCTGACCACTCATATCTCTTTTGAGCTGTTAGCATTCACACAAAATGCATCTGCCCATGGAAACAGCATCTGTCTTTTCAGGATGCTTTCAGTGTTAACGTGTCTACCTGAAATTCTCTGTACCGATTCACCATACTGTCCTTTTGAAGTAACCGATCAGACAGGTGGGGTCATTGCCATGACAATGGAAATCTAGTTTGTTCATGATGGGTATTGGTCTAAATGTGGTTTTGTGATCAACACCAACACCATCTGACTTAAACTAAATTACAGCTGCGATATGACCTGCATTACAGTACAAGTCAATCTAATAATTAAATGTAATTAACAGTCTTTATTGAAATAATTTTGTTGTAAAATACTCTTAGAATGATAAAGTGTTCACAAATGTAAAATTTCACAAAGAGATATATAACCAGCCAGAAAATCTACAATATGAGCCATTTCTAAAGTTACCAGTTATTAAATATTTTTATGATTTGATTCAGAGACTGGAGGCCGTTGTCAAGACTAACACAAATATATTGGTGTTTGGTGAACATGCCCAGTAAAAGAAAAAAAAAAAGATATGAGTCCTTTTGGCTTTTTCCCTTCTGGGACCCCAAGGCATTCCCAAGCCAGCCAAGAGACATAGTCTCTCCAGCATGTCCTGGGTCCGACCCGGGGCCGCCTCCCGGAGGGACATGTCCGGAACACCTCCCTAGGGAGGCGTCTAGGGGGCATCCGAAACAGATGCCATGCCACCTCAGCTGACTCCCTTCGATGTGGAGGAGTAGCAGCTCTACTCCGAGCTCCTCCTTGGTGACCGAGCTCCTCACCCTATCTTTAAGGGTGCGCCCGGCCACCCATGACCCAAAGTTCATGACCATAGCTGAGGGTAGGAACATAGATTGACCGGTAAATTGAGAGCCTCGCCTTTTGGCTCAGCTCCCTCTTCACCACAACGGACCGATTCAGCGACCGCATCACTGCAGATGCTGCACCGATCCGTCTGTCAATCTCACAGTCCATTCTCCCCCCACTTGTGAACAAGACCCCGAGATACTTAAACTTCTCCACTTGGGGCAAGGACTCCCCACCGACCTGGAGAGGGCACACCACCTTTTTCCAGTCGAGAACCATGGCCTCGGATTTGGAGGTGCTGATCTTCACCCCCCACAGGATGGCCCGGGGGACATGGTCGAACGCTTTCTCCAGGTCCACAAAACACATGTGGACTGGTTGGGTGAACTCCCATGAACCCTTGTGCACCTTGTGGAGAGTATAGAGCTGATCCAGTGTTCCACGACCAGGATGAAACCCACATTGTTACCTTCTGTATCCGAGGTTTGACTAATGGCCGGATCCTCCTCTCCAGTACCCTGGAATAGACTTTCCCGGGGAGGCTGAGGAGTGTGATCCCTCTATTGTTGGAGCACACCCTCCGATCCCCCTTCTTAAAAAGGGGGACCACCACCCCTGTCTGCCAGTCCAGAGGCACTGTCCCCGACCGCCATGCGATGTTACAGAAATGTGTCAGCCACGACAGTCACTGCACATCTCAGGGCAGATATCATCCACACCCAGTGCCTTGTCACTGTTCCATTCGGACTCAATGTGTCTAGCCTCCCCAGGGATCTGTGAGAAGCTCTCCTGGATGTGGGAGTTAAAGGCTGCACGGACCGGGGATTCAGCCAGACGTTCCCAACAGACCCTCACAACACATTTGGGCCTGCCGGGTCTTTCTGGCTTCTTCCCCGGCCAGCAGATCCAACTCACCACCAGGTAGTGATCGGTGGACAGCTCAGCCAACCTCTTCACCTGAGTGTCCAAGACACGTGGCCGGAGATCAGCTGAAACAACTACAAAGTCGACCATCGACCCCGGCCTAGGGTGTCTTGGTGCCATGTGCACTTGTGGACACCCCTGTGCTCAAACATGGTGTTCGTTATGGACAAACTGCGACTAGGACAGAAGTCAAAATAACGAAACACCACTCTGGTGTATGATCGGGGAGGCCATTCCTCCCGATCACCCCATCCAAGTATCACTGTTGTCACCGACGTGGGTGTTTAAGTCCCCCAGCAGAACAATGGAGTTCCCAGTTGGGGCGCGGTCCAGCACCCCTCCCAGGGACTCCAAGAAGGTTTGGTACTCTGCACCACTGTTCGGCCCATAGGCCGCCACAATGGACAGAGCCCGAAGGCGAAGGGACGCGACCCTCTCGTTCACCAGGTTAAACTCCAACACCTGACAGTCGCCTCTCACCATGGACAACTCTAGAATAGTGGAGAGGCCAGCCCCTCTCAAGGAGCTGGGTTCCAGATCCCAAGCTGTGCGTGTGAGCCCGATTATATCTAGCCGGTATCTCTCAACCTCACACAAGCTCAGGCTCCTTCCCCCCCAGCGAGTTGACGTTCTATGTCCCAAAAACCACAGTCCGTGTCCGGGGATCAGGCAACTGAGGCTCCTGCCGTCAACTACTGCCAAATTCACAATGCACCTGGCCTTCTGGGGTCACCACAGTGAATCCAATTCGCATACTTGATTTTGCAGGAGTTTTTTATTTGTATTTTTTACGTCGGATGCCCTTCCTGACACAATCAGGCTTTTAACCAGCACAATGAGACACATGCCCCTTGTGGCTACAATGGGTAGCAGAGTGAAGGGTATTGCCCAAGGACCCACACTGGACGCTCATCCCAGGAATCAAATTGGGTCTCCTATGCACCAGCCTAGTGCCTTACCAACTGAGCTATCCAGCCCCAGCAAAAATAAAAAAAAAAATAATAATAATAATAAAAAAAATCAACACATTTTTATTATTATTATTTCAACAAAATCGCTGTCTTTTTCTATCTGTGACCAAAGTGCATTTTGAAAAATATTTTTCATTTTAAACTTAATGGGACAAAACCTTGTTAAGTAAAAGATGAATACATATGGAATTATTAGATCCTCTTCCAGTGTTCCAGCCTGTTCTATAAAGCACAGATTGTTCTCACTATTTGCATAAGGTGTTGAATATTATAGCAGCTGACAATCTGCTCTGTTTAGGGATATTGCACTCACTGTAACGTGCAGTCTGGGACAGATGACTCAGATGTGGATTTTCTCACTTTTCAAAATAAAGGTTTTTATTTTAAAGTTCCAAAGAACATTCAAATCGTATCTCTTAGGATTGTCTTATTCTAATTTTAAGGAACTAACAAAAAAACTCCATAGAAAAACACAGGAATAATATTTAACTATAATTTAAACTCAAAACCCCACAATGGGAAAATAATAATTCAAACAAGACATCAAAATCACTCCGAAGAGGAAAAAACGAGAATCTAGATAAATAACAAAAGGCGCTCATATGAGGAATAATCTAATGAATTTACACAGAACATGAACAAACACAAGACTAGAAAATACAATACAAGACACTACACTAGGGACAACACTTCTTACACACAGGGCTTGGAATCAAGACAGGAACGGCGAGACGACGTGGAACAGCATCAACCAAAACACATGACAGTCCAACAAAACAGGGGAGTAGACTGAGACCTTTTACACATGAGGGGAAAGGGCAGGTGGAAACACTTGGGGGTGATGACGACGAGACACCGGTGCGTGAGGATCCGGGGTGAAGCTGGACACGCTAGGATGCACACAGACAGGAACAGGAACTGAACTCAAAAAGACACAACAGACAACTTGACAAGGCTTGAATGTCACACTCATACTGGCACACACATGTACATAATGATTTACACTTCAATACAATTGGTACCAGTTCTATTCTTAATAATCAGAGTCATAATTTTATTTTGTTTTTTTGCTTGTTTAGGTTTCCACATCGAAATGTCCATCGATAGGCAGGTCCTTAACATATTTGATCAATAGCTGGGTTCCAATTACAGTTTTCTGGAAAATTAAATAAATATATATCTTTTGTTTGGTGCAGTCTGTGCATACCTCTTAGTATCACTCTGCAGTCTTATCATCGTTATTTATGCCAGCAGCCATGCATAACAGTAAAAACAGAACCAGTGAAAATATGCTAAATGTGTTTCCATTAAACTTCTACGCTGTACTTCTATATTGAAACGTCTCCAAAACCACCCCACAACAGCATACAAACTCATTTATGATCCTTGGCAGACATTTTGATTTTTCTATCACCAGTTTTAGATTTTCTGAGGGTCGTGGAAACCCAATGAACTAATTCTACATTTCTGTGAATGTATGTGTTTTGTTTAGAAATGCCTTCATCCTGGATGAATGAGAATTGAAAGACATATCTGTTTTGATATATCTGACATATTTGATATATAGCTGTTTAGCAATGGTTTCAATATACTGGAATGGTTAAAAATCCTGTTGATTAAAAGGGTTTTAAAAGTGATTTTAAGTTGGATGCTATTTTCAGCCCTGTTGATAGGGGACGGCGATGTCATGCGGTCCACCAAAATGGCCCCTCTTGTGCGCGGATTTCCTTGGTCTCCCCATTCCACTGAGTGAGGCTGAATTGAGACCAAGTTTCTCTTGTTCTATCAGGTTGGTAAACCCTTAAAAGTCACCAAAAGTAAAGCGACATGTTCTTTATGTTGTGTTGCCACCCCAAACCAAATCCTGGGAAACACAATATAGTTCAAATGGGTTCTGTGGCTAAAACAAAATGTGTAACCATCAGTACTTTTCCGAAGATGGCGGATCAACCACATATTGGCACTCGTTAAAATTATTAATTTTGGGCTCCATTACATTCCATTTTTATTTTAAAATGGTTGCATTTCAGATATGATTATTTTGCATATGATCTCATTTGGTGTTGAGCGTGGTTACTACTGAACATTTCATTCTTTGTTTAAATAATTTTATAATGTCAATTCAGATCCACTGAAACAAGTTATGTGACCTGGTCATTTCTAGTATTGTACTAGTTATGTGATGCATTCATCAATAATGAAATTTTATTTGTATTATGATTTGTGATAAAAACAAAAGTGAATGGTAAAGAAACCATGAAGATTCTGATGTGATGATTTATATACAGTAAAAGAGAGATATTTAATGAAAAAGAGTCAAAGAAAATAGTAGGTTTTATTAAATGCTTTCTGCTGAGTGAGGCTGAATTGAGACCAAGTTCGTGTCGTCCTCTCATCATTTCCCCTGTTCTATCAGGAATATTATCTGCTTGCCGGTCATCATTCTGAGACCTGTAACAGATTTTTGGGGGCTCGTCCGGGATCGGCAGCACCTACTGGATTGTGAAGGACGTCGATCCAGTGATTCCTGAACTTGTGGGCCAGTGTGCGACATCAGCACAGTGAGGAGCTGCGGGAGTCGTGGGCGTCTAACTGTTGGCAGCGTGAGGCACTTCACAAGCAGAGGCGTCTGACTGATATTTATCATGGCTGATGATGAGAGGAAAAAGTTGGCGTGGACAGTGAAGAAGAGGCTCTTTCAGCTTTCCATGGATGAGTTGAAGCAACTCACAGCCACCATTCCAGACACACAGGAACAGACTAAGTTTGATAAACATGATGAAAAGAGCTGCATTGACTATGTGTGTTCCTATCTAGAAAGCAGTTCCTTACTAGATTCTGAAGATCAAGGCATGTCACAACAGTTACATTTCCATGATATCGTAGTAGAGCTAATTTCTAAACGAGATATGGGTGATGTTGCTTCAGATGGCGTTGCTGATCTTAATGTGTCTGATGCTCATGTCATTCCACCTATAGAGCAGGATTTGGTTCCTAAAACCAATCCACTGGAATCACAACTTAGCCAACTGATTTATGAATATGAATTACTGAATTATGACGAATTGTGTCAACAGTTGAGGCAGGACAATGTTACAATTAATCCACCTACACTTTACATGATGGACAATCCACACACTCCAAGTGTTTCTCACCATCTCCCCAGTCCACACGTCAACATGTCACCTCATAACAGCAACCACCAAATCTCCCACACCGAAAGCATGATCATGCTCAAGGGTATCCCCTTTCTACAAAAGAAGGAGTTTAAGGTGCATGGGGGACAAATCAGTGATAATACATCTGATATGAGCTACACCAACATAACTAAACAGACTGATCAAGGATTGAGAGAAATGCATACAGAAGGTGAAATTATCAGAGCAGTGTTTAGAATCATAAAGGTCATTTCAAGGATATGCTTTCTAGCAAAGATGGCATGACAATAACAGAGTTCAAGAGCTTCCTACAGTCCCACTTAGGAGAGAAAAGTAGTACAGAACAGTTCCAGGAGCTCAAAAGTGCCAAACAACATGAGCATGAAATACCACAGCAGTTTTTCTATAGGATGACGGGTCTAAAACAGAAAGTCATATTTATGTTAAAACAGAAAGATTCTGATATAAGTTATGAAGCACAAACTGCGCAGAATGTGTTTCTCCGCACAGTTTATCAGGGCATGTGCGAAAGAAATAACGATATTCGACGAGAGTTAAAACCCTCCTCTCAGACACTACAGTAACAGATGATGTACTGTTTAAACAGGTTAATGAAACAACAAGTGAAGAAAGTGAGAGAAAAAGGCACTTTGGACGCAGCAACCGCTTCAAAGCAGCTCAGGCTAACAGTAGTGAGATCAGCACCAGTGAAGTGACTGATGGCAAGCCTGCCTGTAACACAACCATTAAAGATGACCTCATCCAACAGTTGAGTGCTCAAGTACAAACTCTGACCCAAGTAGTGAACTAACTCAACTTTTAAACCTCAGCCCCAACTTACATGCCAGTGTTTCAGTAACCAAAGTAAACCGGAAAGTAAAGATACTATATGGCTGTCACAACTGTGTGGCTAATGTCCAACCCAACTGTATCCAGTGTTGCCAACTCCCCAGTAAGAAAAGTAGCTATTGGTTGTCCTAAAAGTCGCTAGATGACGTCTTCGCCTAATTTGCATAATTGTCCATTTGCATGTAATTTTAATGGACGCTGTAGGAGAGAGGAATAATGTCGTGGGAGAAGCAAAAAGTGACCAAAAGAAACACCCTAAATATGTTTAGAACTACAAATTAACTTTCTTCTGTTGATTCTTGTTTTTGTTTTTTTTAATTTTGCCCTTGAATAGTCTTCTCTTAGATCGCTGTACATGTGCAAACACAGTTAATTACATATTAACGCAAATTAATCACTTGAGCTGTGACCCCAGCTGGGAGCAGTGGCAGATTTACGCAAGCGCGATTCATTTGAAGTCTGGACGCGGAGTGGTGTGGGTCTCCTCTCTGCTCTGACTGCAGCAGGGAGTGCTAATCGCTTTTGACAAAGAAAGTTGCCAGATTTAGCGAGAAAGTCGCCAAGTTGGCAACACTCTCTGTAACCACTGTTTTTCTTGTGGAGAAGAGGGACACCGTGCAGTTGGATGCCTAAAACGACCCAACTCATCGGGAAACACCCGTCGGTCATGGCAGAGGGACACCCAGTGACCATCAAGAACCTACAGTCCCATTCGTAGTGCTGGAGGGAGACTCGTCTTCGAAGCAATGACCCCCCCCCAACCTCCTCCTCCCTCCACACACTCAGCTGTTCACTAAAAGGTAAGAAAAAAATGACATTGGTTATATTTTATTATGTTGCTATTATTTACATGCAATTGCTATTGTTACTTTATTTCTGTTAAATGTGATGTTTAAATAATGTTACGAAGCAATTCCACACTCAAGAACGATGTAAATTCTATTTCTATTATTTCAAACAGGGAAAATTAATTCGGTACTCGACCAATTCGGTATTGGACCAAGCTTCTGGAACGAATTATGGTCGAGAACCGAGGTTTGACTGTATTATTATTGTTAATCACTTCAAAAAATCGTTCTGGGCATGCTTGAGTTTTTGTTCTGGTTTGGAGAGTTTTTTGTCATTTTTGGAGCGATGGTCTTAAACTTTTGATCAGCTGATAAAGAGCCTATTTCAGTTGTTGTTTTCAATAAATTTGTTTTTCAAAGTGCTTTTTGTCTCACTCCCCCTTCTTGCTTTTGTATATTGTAGCCCTACTTAAAAGCTCATTAAGATCCAAATGTGCAAAATGTAAATTCTAGCTATTTTTCAACTGGTCTTAAGATTTTGATCAGGTCTGTATTTGCCTGCTTCTTGATTCCACCAACAAATGTCCAGCACCCTCAAACAAAAGTTTCGGAAGTTTAGGAAAAGGACAATAAGGTGCACCGATAACATATAGGAATTAGTAAAGCACCTTAAGATTCACTTTCAGCTTGGTGTTGAGGACAGAACAATATTTTGCAGATCCTTTGCAACTAAATCATGTCCTTGGTCATGTTTGTGAATGGATGTCTTGCATAATCCAGTTTTACATGTATTAAAACCACACAGACACATTTTGATCAAAACTAAATCCATTTTCTGCTTTGATACATACCTAGACTTACTGTTAAGGATTTCTTTTCATAGGTTTGAAAAAAAAATCAATTGCAAATAAAGCTGTTCCACAGGAATTTGTTCTTCTTTTTGCTTAGTCAAATGTATGCCCAACAGCAGTCTTGTAACACATTAGACGCTGACTTCTACATTATAGTTTTTGCACTGTTGTCCTAAAAATTGTGCTATTTTGCTGTTTTTGAGACAATTGAATTTAAGATGACTTTAGGCCTAGACAGAGGCATAGTTTTATTTTGCTTTTAAATTTACTCAGTTTTATGACTGTGATGCAAAACAGTGCAACACACATTGCATTCATCTTTAGAATCATGTGCATTAATTGAGAAATATTACCATATGGGTGGCAATTAAATATATTCCTTTGCAAAGCATAGCGGTCTTTGTTATTCAAGTCAGTCCAAACCAATCTATACTAATGGCCTTGCATGCTAATTGTATGTACGTTGCCGCTAGTTCTACTGCATATTGGATTACTAAGCTCTCAGTAAAGGTGGTTTCATGTAGATCATGATGCCAATACTCAGCCTTAATCCACTTCAGCTGAAACATATCAAGTTTACGACCAATGACTGTTCATCTCCTCTGCATCAATGCTAAATCATAATGTAGACTTGAATGTTTTACATAAAAATGTTAGAATCTGACCATGCACTGTGTTTCTTAATATGTTTGGAGACAGGCTTGTAATACAGATCGTGGTTTCTTTTTTTTAATTATACAGCTCGGGTGAAGCATCCTCCCGGTGTTGTGCACCTCAGAAAAGATGAATGAGAAAAGAAAAGAGATGTTTTGTAGTGTCTTAAATCCAGGTACAGAAAACAATTATTTCAATGTCCGTTAAGCCCATATTTTTCATAGTAGGATAGAAAACAAGAGAAAATGCACCACTTTCAGAAAAACAGACCAGAGTGAGAATTGGATGGCAGCCATATGTCTCCAAGCTGCTGTTACAGGTCAGTGGTTGTTGCTGTATGACATCCGGTCTTTTTTTAACAACAGTTTGTAAATGTCTGGAAGTGAGGGGACCAGTTGATGGGGTTTTGAGTGTTACATAAGACTTGAACTGCTCAACAGTCCTGGGGGTTATTTGATGGATCATTCTTTCATTCATGAGGTGACCATTGTGTCAAATAGCTGAAAGGTCTGGGCTGAACCAGGCCAGTTCAGAACCCAGACTCTTCTATACCATAAAGCCATGCATTAGATGTCTGCATGTTCACTCAGACTCACTGGAATCTACTAGGTTTTCCCTGAAAACCGCTTGTGCAGTTGCACACACTCGTGTTGTCGAGTAACTGGAATCTAAAAATTCTCCTAATCATGCTTTTTACAAGGG
Organism: Gymnapogon annona; assembly: GCA_029814585.1. NCBI lineage: Eukaryota > Metazoa > Chordata > Actinopteri > Kurtiformes > Apogonidae > Gymnapogon > Gymnapogon annona. Next base: position 35,621,862 of record JAPTHA010000005.1, on the reverse strand, counting down.
GAATAATACAGCATGACAATAGTAACAGAAGCAAGAGAAATGCAGCCAAAAACATGGACACCCTCCGAATCCAGTCTCTCCACCCACCTGAAGTCAGCCATGCCCAAAAGTCCCATTTAGTGTGGTCGGCCGAATTTTCTTCTTGTAAGTGTGTGCACAGTTTATCTAGAGCGCCATGGATGTCATTCATGTTCTGTGAGGAGTCTGGAATGTAAGTGCAGCATGTATCCCCCACTAGGGCACAGACACCCACGCATTCTGCTAATAAGAAGTCTAATGCATACCTGTTCTGTAGAGCCACCATGCGTAATGCTTGAATTTCCACCGGTTGAGCAGCAAAACCCCTGTCCACCAGCGCAGTCAGAGTCTCCAATTCAACTGACAATGCGCCTATCTCATAAGAAAGTGTAATTACATCATAGATGGGAACTAAAGCAGCAACTGCCCTACATGCAGGGGAAATTCCACTCCGTTTTATACGGTGTATTGTTGAGCGGTTATGTGTCATGTTTAACATGTGCACGGACGGCAACAGATAAGACAAGTGACAGGTCCCTGACCAATAACTGGGCAGGTAGAGGTAAGAATACTTACCACATGTCCAGACCTTATTAGTGGGGGAGGGGTAACCTAAGTTAGATGGAATCCACGCTGTCATTTCATTAATGACCGTACCATTCTAGTAAACTAGGGATGAATGCTGTTGTAGCAGAGCCGTGATATTAATTTTAACTATGTTTAGCATCGGTGCGCTGAACCCACCTGTAGGGTGTGTGTAGGGGTCAGTCCGATTATGGCATGGGCCCTCACCACAGGAAACATTAAGTGTGATACGGCAACCACTTGAGTGTCCTAGAGTGTATCTAGTGAGACCATCCCTAGGTGGGTGAAAACAGAGAAAGGGTTTGACCTGTGGGTGTGTGGTGTTGCAAAATCTGAATATAGTTCCTTGTCGTGCAATCGTGTCATTAATGAGAGTGGAAAAGTCATGTGGATTACACCAAACCTGGTGGCTGGCGTATAGCCACCCACGGATAAAGTGTTACAGCATCTCTCTAGCCATGTACTGTCCACTGGAGCAGTGTCAGGAGGGTCATGGTTGCGTTCACTGGGTGGGGGTAGAGGAGAGTTTTCTTAGGGGTGCCATACGGAATAAAACTGCAAACAACGAACCACAGCACGAGTACTTGACCACCACATATTATCTTGATGATCATGGTGATTAATAATGTAGAGCTCTTTTTTTCTACTGCTGGGCAGGTTCTTCTGTCCCTTGCAGTCGGCTGGCAGGGTGGGACGTAGCTAGTGTGCGAATAGTTGGTGCTTCTCCTGTCTGGTCCAGGCATCCGTTCCCAGGGTCCAGGCACCAGATGAGGAGAAGGCCAACCCCAAGACTCCATCCGACGATGAGGGCATGATGATGGTTCTGGAGGATCTCCCTGGAACCGCCTGCAGTGGGTGACCTGGATCCATGTGGTCCTTTCAGCGACCTTCACCGCAGTATGGGTTACCAGGAGGATCTGGAACGGCCCCTGCCACCGCTTTCCCCGTCACCCACACCTGTGACAAGTCTGAGGACATTTTTTTTGCAACAAGACAACATGTTATGTTCTCACACAGTCATGGACATTTTCGGGGGTCCTGGTGGTCTCAATCCTGTATTCTGGGGATGTCCAAACAAAATCTCAAACTCACTCAAGTTGACCTTTACCCTTTTCCTCATCCTCATTTGCATTAGACCTGTTTCCTCACAGCACTTAGCCAATTTGGATTTCAATGTCCCATTTTCCCGTTATACTGCACCACCTGACTGCGGGTGATATGCACAGTATGTATATA
>JAPTHA010000005.1:35609295-35619923 GCA_029814585.1 Gymnapogon annona | reverse complement strand
TGCTGCTTTTATGACATTTCGTTGCCAGACCATTGGTCTGTGCAATGACAATAAAATGAATCTGATCTGATCTGATAGTACTAGAATCTGTGGAACCATGGCTTGTCTTGTTCCCAGAGCTCAGTTCTGTGATGGTGTAGGGTTGCATTAGCGCCTATAGAATGGACAACTACACATCATCAATGCTAAAAAATTTTTAGACTAATATATGTCTATATATCTATCCAGACTGTTTTCACTGATAAACCAAACACCACATGTACTACATATGGTGTTGTAACAGCATGCCTTCCCTTTACCTGCTGTCAGGGGATACTTCCGATTAAACAGATGATAATGTGAAGGTGTGTTAATGTAAATTGTTGATGCATTTCTAAACAATCTTCGTGAACTGAGACATCTCCATGATAAAAAACAAATTCACAAATTCATTCCCACTGCTGCAAGGCTTGTAAATGACCCTGTAATTTTGAATTTTGTCTTCTTTTTTTTTTTTAATCTGGATGAGTGACATTTAGTTCCCATTTTCATTTATTTACTGCTGGTTGTAAATTACATTGATACTCTGAACTGTGTACAAGAGTCTGGACCCTGGTCTGGCATGTCAGAACACATTGACTTTTGGTGCATCATAAAACTAAAAATTCAACAAAGATCCAGGACTGTTGTGCTCTATCAACTGCTTCTAGACACTAACAGAATATTATTAAGCAAGACCACACAATAGTAAACAAGCAAACATGAACATTGTGACAGGGTCCCTCGAGGATGTCTTCCTGTCTCTCTGTCTCTGAAGTGACTAATGAAGCTGTTCGGTTTCTTCAAGGCAACCAAGCTGGGGGCTTGGTTCCAACATCCTGAGCACAACAGTGGCAGTTGGATGTTGCTGTGGCGATGTGATGACAAGGATGATTGACAAGTCTGATGAATTGGTCTTCGTGCCACTTTCTCCTTATTTGACCTCGCTATCTAGTTTATGTGATACATTTCCTTTCCTTGATGGCTTGTTTGTTTATGAGATTTAAAGAACATTACAACTTTGTAGGAATTCTAGGATTTATGGGCTAAAAAGTTCAATCAGGAATTCAGGAGCTGTTTTAATTATTCACCTGCCATCCTCCTCCAGACATTGGTGATGATGGTCCGAACTGACTGCATGCGCAATTCCAACAGAATATTTTCAAATGATTATGTATCTGAAACTTCATAAATAGTCTTGAACACCTAAGTCTATCTGAAAATCCCACAGATGTTGCTTGGATCACTTAATTTAATGTTTTATATATGGGTTTGTGAGATCTGAACATATTTTCAGTGCCTATATTTTACACTGCATCAGAACTTATTTAGAGTTGAGGCTGTGAATGTGTATTGTGTTGATACCTCCATAACATGAATCGATCTGTTGGTAATGACAGTGATCTTATACATCCGTGGAATAAACAAAGTCGTGAAATGACATGAGTCTTAGAATGTTTGTGCTTTGTTGTTTTTATTGGGTGAAGTCCAGGTGTTATAAAAACAAAGATAATAGTCTTAATCTGTTTTTCAGAATGAATACTCACATTTAATTTTGACAAAGTAGTGCATAAAGAATCCAGTTATTCGAGTACTGTACTTAACAACAACGGTAGAAAGACATTAGGAGTAAACACAGCAGAGTTTATTTCTGTTTACTGTCATGGCTATAGACTAAAAACTGTCTGATGCTCTTATCTTACTGAAGGTTATGAAGCTGAAATATCACTTGAAGAGTAGGGACATATGCAATGAATTCTTGATGGCAGATACAGCTGTCAATTTGAAAAGCTCATTGCTACTGTGATAAGCCAAAGTCTTTCTGAAAGCCTGTAAACAGGCCAAGAGCATGTGCAGAAGTCTCGTATCATATGACATACTGTAGGTCACGGTTCTATATTGCTGTGATTTGTGCCACTCCCACTCCCTCAGTTGCAGTTCTGTTTAGTTTGTTACATGAATATTGAATGTAGTATCATTTTTAGCATTCCAGAAGACTGTTGAAATGTTGTTTAAAATTGTAACTCTCTGTCCTCCACAAGTACCCCCCGTATCCTGATGTGTTTAGATAGTTATCTATCTCCTGTTGTTTACACTCCTGGCCTGGCCCTTGTGCGTCCACCCCCACACATTCCTAACATTTGTAAGACAAAGGAACAGGGGTATCTTTGAAAGGGCCTGACGACTCTGTTTGAGGGAGCTTCTTATACAGAGCGCCATGCACTCTGTACGACATGTACCTTTGGAGCTCCAAATAAATGCATATATTGAAAAGACATTGACCTTTTGTGGATCATCTTCATTTATCTACAAAAATATTAAAATTTCCACCCCAAGTTGTTGGCTGATCTATTCCTGAGGACCTTTCTGTTGCTTTCTGATGCCACCCTGCCATAACCACGACAATCTGTACAACCATGTTGACTATCATTTGGACTCTGGTGGCCATGTTCTCACATTTTGTGTTCCTGTTTTGTTTCATGTTTCTGGTGTTTTTTCTTGTCCCGTGTGCTCCTTGATTCTGTTTTTCATGCTGCATGTTGGAGATTACTGAGCTCCAATGTGTACTGGAGCTCATTAATCTGTCCCTGTTACAACATATGACAAAAAACACGCTGAAAGATCAATATGTTATCCATTTTAAACATTTTTTATACTTGAATTTACAAAAAAAATTGTACACTATGCAACACATGACAAATTCATGGCCTGCAGCCCACATTATGCATGTCAATTATTTCATGAATAATTTATGATGACCTACTTCAATATTTTCTGTCAATTGTGACATTAAGGCTCATTCATGCAGAGAAAACAACTTCAAAATTGCTGCTCACTGTACACTGTAAAACTCCCCCTTGAACAGCTACCTTATCGTGGTGGAGGTGTTTGAGTACCCGGATGATCCCAGGAGCTATGTTGTCGGGGGGCTTCATGCCCCACAGTATTGGTCACCCAAGGCAAACAGGTTCTGGGTGATGGGTCAGACAAAAGGCAGTTCAGAAGTCCCTATGGAGATAATAACTAAGAGAGGAGAGACGTTGCCTGGCAAGGCCCCACTGTGGAGCCAGGCCTGGGGTCAGAGCTCCTAAGCGAGTGCCTGGTGGCTGGGTCTTTACCTGTGGGGCCCGGCCGGGCCTAGCCTGAATGGTACGACACAGGCCCCTCTTCATCCTTCTCCTGTGGGCTCACCACCCACAGAGGCCACTGTAGGGACCGGGTTCATTGTGGATTGAGCAGTAGTCGATGGCAGGAGCCTCGGCTGCCTGATCCCGGGACACGGACTTTGGTTTTCAGAACATGGAATGTCACCTCGCTGGCGAGAAAGGAGTCTGAGCTTGTGCGGGAGGTTGAAAGGTACCGGCTAAATATAGTTGGGCTCACCTCCACGCACAGCTTGGTCTCTGGAACTCAACCTCCTGAGAGGGGCTGGACTCTCCACTATTCTGGAGTTGCCCATGGTGAGAGGCGGCGGTGAGAGGGCTCATGGGAGTTCACCCAACCAGTCCGCATGTGTTTTGTGGATCTGGAGAAGGCATTTGACCATTTCCCCCCGGGCATCCTGTGGGGGCTGCTCAAGGAGTCCGGGGGTCCTGGGCCCTTTGCTAAGGGCTGTCCGGTCCCTGTAATCTCGGAGCAGGAGCTTGGTTCACAATGCCAGCAACACTCGTTCCCAGGGCGTGTTGGACTCCAGCACGGCTGCCCTTTGTTACCAGTTCTGTTCATTACTTACATGGACAGAATTTCTAGGTGCAGCCTGGTGCTGGAGGGGGTCCGGTTTGGGGACCTCAGGATCTCATCTCTGCTGTTTGCAGATGATGTGGTCCTCTTGGCCCCATCAGACCTGGACCTTCAGCATGCACTGGGGTGTGATGCTGCCGCGATGATCGGCACCTCCAAATCTGAGGCCATGTTTCTCAACCGGCGAAAGGTGGTGTTGCAGTTACCCAGCTCAGTTCAGTTGCAGTTGAGGACCTGAAGAGCTATGTGGCGGAGGACTACTTTTTATCAGAAAGATCATGACCTGACAGCATTAGGGTAGAGTGTCTGGCTGTTTTGCTTGGATGAGGACCCAGCGAGGAGAAAGTGAAATAAAGATATTTATTAGAATCTTTAAAGTAGCCCAGTTTGTAAATTGCTCGCAAAGAAATAAAATTTGGTCTCTGTAACATTTTTAATCAGAGGACATGGAAACAACAGCCAGTTAATACTGAGTATTTTCTGCACTATAAGGCACATTGCATTAAAAGGCGCACCTTATTTGAATGGTCTATTTTTTTTTTTTTAAATCATACATAGGGAACACCGCATTATAAGGCGCTGCATATAAGTGTGCTGCCAGAGGGGCTGGCGTTTATGTTATACATCCACTAGATAAAGATGCGCTCAACTAAAGTTAAACTTTTGTATGGCAATTAATACAAACCAGCATTCTGACAATGTGCTTGTGATAAATTCCCACTTTCATTTGCTGGTAAAATATATTGTGTGGAGCTACGTGGAAGATGCACAGAGTTGAGCTTCAACTTCTTTCTACACAGCAGACCAAACTGATTGGTTTTGTAGGGACTTTGACTTTGATGAGGCACTGCTTTATGAAATCACCATCTGAGAACGGTTGCCATGCTGGGCAATAAGTTTAGCGACTTCATAGCTTGCTGCTGTGGCATTTTCCTGTGTTTTGTTAGCACGAAAAAAAATCTGTTGTTAAGCTTGCAGGCTAGCTGCCATTTGCTTGAATTTCTGTGCTTGTTCGGCATCTGTGTACGATGCATAGCTCTGATGCTTGGTCTCATAGTGCCGATAGACATTATACTCCATCATGACAACATCTTCATTGCAAATCAAACAGACACACTTTCTGTTGATCTTTTTAAAGAAATATTCATTTTCCCACCATGTTTGAAATCTTCTGCACTCACTTGCTATGTTGCGTTTCTTCGGTGCTGCCATTTCTGGTGACTCGTGGTAAATGTTTTTCTTTGCTTAATTTAGTTTAGTGGAGAAGCACTTTTTCCGTGCCTGGCTCCATCTACTGTTGAAACTGAGAAATGCAACAGAGTTGAGCTCAAGTGCCATGTGCAGGCCATATTCAACTATATTTTCAGAATTTGCTACGGGCCAATAAAAACTGACCCGCGGGCTGGCCAATTGCAGCCCGCGGGCCGTAGTTTGGACACCCCTGTTTTAAACCAACAGCTACTCTGTTTATTACATGCTGAAAGGTTGCAGGGGCGTTTCTCAAACCAAACGGAATTACTGTATAAGAATACAGACCAGAAGGGATCATCAGCCAAAATTGGAGAGAGTTTGATTGGAAAACAAAAATTAGATTCTTTTGAACTCCACTGAAAACATATATGACCAAAAGTACACCTACAAATAAATGCTGGAGGAAATGTGACATGGTGGGCGACCATACCCATATTTTCTGGGATTGCCCAAAGATAAGATCATTCTGGAAAAATGTAAAGAAGACAATTGAAGACATCCTGAGCGTAGCAAGGGGTCCTTCCAATGGACCCCTTGCTGTTTGTTTTGGACTTATACCCCAGTGATATTCTCACCACTGATCAATGCCACATACTACACGTCTCGTTGATGGTGGCAAGGAAAACAATCACGGTAAACTGGCTCAAGCCCAGCCCACCCACTGTTACCCAATGGACCAACCAACTACAACATGTATATTTGATGGAATTCCTAACTGCCCAATTACAACTTAAAATGGAGATTGTTTTAAGAAGATGGTCACGCACATCAAGGCTGCTTAATTTGTAAAATCAACCTGCCCCATGGGATGTGTAGTATGCCTTTAGTTTGTTGTATTATTTATCTATTTTCTGTTTGTACCTCTTTGCAAAAATGCTGTCATCTTTTTGAGCCCCATCTCTGTGTTCTGTTGTAATGAAAATTGCCAGTATTGTTTGTTTAAGGCAATAAAGTTAAAAAAAAACAATACAGACCTGAGGATGTTATAAAGGCTGCAATCTCTTGAGCATGTTTGATCAGAGGGACCTGCCAGTAACCTTTCAGAAGATCACACTTGCTGACAAATTTCACAGAACCAACCTGATCCACACAGTGAGGTAGTGGGTAAGAATAGGTTTAGCGATTGCATTTACCTTGCAAAGGTCTGTACATGGTTGGTAGAGCTGGTCAGGGTTTTGTACCAGCTCCAGGAACATTTTTGTACCAGGAAAATTCAAGGCATGGATTTATTAGCACAGGAATTCTGCCAAGGATACTGTTGCTTCTGCTGCCCTACGAGTTCCTGATTCACCACCATCTCAGATCTGGAAAGGAGAGTCAGTCTCTACTTGAAGAGACTGCCAGGATGCTTGAGCAACATCACCCTCTATGGAAACACCTGCAAACTGACGCTACCCCTGAAATCCATCAAGGAGGAGTTTAAGGTCTTGCATGCGAGGGATGCAAGACCTTAAACTCCTTGCATCCCTCGCATGCAAGGAGGAGGACAGGTCAAGCAGAACAGTGGTGATGAGAAAACAAGTTGGGAGCAAGTTGCAGAAAGGAAGATCTCGTGGGCAGAGCTATTGCGGGAATTTCCACACTGCATCAAGTTCTTGGTCCAGGCCATCTTCGACGTACTCCCCAGCCCATCCAACCTGCACTGCTGGGGCCTGGTGGATTCTCCAGGTTGTCCCCACAATCAGGTGCTCAAGACCATCACAGAGAGCACTGGTAGTGGTATCGCCAGTTGTCGGAGACCAAAGCCTGTGAAGAATGCCATCAACTTCATCAGAGCTGGGGAGAAGCCAGTAACATCAAAAGAATAGCTGGGCTTCTCAACACTGCACAGGACTGGCTGCTGTCAGTGGATTTGGGCAGCAAACTAAAGTTCCCCCAGCATGTTGCTCAGACCTGACACTGTGCTGGTGTCAGAGGCAACGAAGACCGTCATCATGCTGGAACTCACTCTGCCATGGGAAGAACGCATGGAAGAGGCCTTTGAGCAGAAGAGAGGGAAGTATGCATCACAAGAGAGATAAGGAGGAGAGCCGTTTTTAACAGCACAGAAAACCTATAGGTGGCTCTGGATAAGGACAGGGGAGTCGTGGTCAAGTGCTGCTAGGACACAAGCCAAGGCCGGATCAACCTTGGCTGGGTCACCTGAGTGAGGGTGTATGATGTTGAAAAGACCTGAAACACCCGATGACCTCAGGTGACATCACTGATGATGTGCCCTAGCTATATGCATCAGAAGATGTGTCATTACAACTAGAATGTATGTAATCAGGTTTTGACCCAGGAGTCTCTGAATTTCCTTCCTGTCTATTTACCTGTCTATTTCTTCCCCAATGTTGGTGGCCCACCGAGACAATCACGGAAGTGTCCCCAAGACAACTGTTTCAGCCACATTGATGCACAAAAATAATAAAATGAAACAACAAACCAATGTGTCTAGTCACCCAGACAACATTTTTTAATCCTACCTGGGGAAGTTAGTTCCAACCAAAACTATTGTACTGTTGAAGCACAATGAGGCCACCTAATCTTTCTCACCTTAGAGAAAGGCAAGGTGTGGACAATCAGACCAAGCCACTCACCAATCTCAATATGAATCACAGGTGTGTGTACACCCCCACAAACATCATTGTTCACCAGAACTATGATGAAACAGTCACATTTCCTCTTGATAAGTCCAAAACATATAGAACCTCGACAATTGAGGTGTTTGATTTACTAGAACTTATTTAATAGTCTTAGGGGATACATAACTCCCGGACAGGCTTCCATTTGACAGGCCTCCTATTGAGATTTATTGAAATAGTCCAAGGTGAAAAAAGGAACAAAGAGAATCCCCACGCACTCCAGGCTCTGAGGCAATGGTGGTCCCAGCTGCAACCACCAGAGAGAGAGAGAGAGAGAGAGAGAGAGAGAGAGAGAGAGAGAGAGAGAGAGAGAGAGAGAAGGTCAAAACTTTACATTTGGTAATGGGTTGATGACACACAGGTCTCCTGCCAAAAGATAAGCACCACAGAACCAAGGATGGATCATCACAACTGTCAACCTAAAAAAGTCAATGTCTTCATCTCACAGGCGTGTTTGTGCTTAATATTTGCCTCCTCGTATTATTCATTCTCTAATTTCCTTTCCCATATTTCCTGCGTGATTTGACATACAAGATTTTACATAAATAGAAGAACTGTACACAATTCCCCTTTTAATAGGAATGTTTTCAAGCAGGAAATGTGCTTTGCATGGAGTGTTTGTACTATTATCTATGGGCTGTGGATATTTCTCATGCCTGTCAATGTACACAGCCTTATGCTAACTGCGCTCAATTCTTTTTTCACTAAAAGTATGTTTGAACTATGACTATGAGGCCAAGGCTAAAGCCATGGATGCTACAAGCTGATAATTATAGTCACGTCTTTTATTTTGTGATTCTTGTCAAACAGAGAAGCAAATCCAGAAACAAATAAATAAAAAAATAAATAAATGGCATTTAAATTAGGGAAATTACAGCCCTTGGGGAGAGAGATTTAATAAATTTGAACAGAAACATCACAGTGCATTTGGTGGTTTTTTTTTTTTCTCCCAAGGGTGGGCTTGAATTTACTGAGTAATTAGTTGAGTAGAATACACCCTTTAATTTACCCCCAGCCCATCCTACTCTCCTCTGCAGCAAAGTTTACATTTGGTAATGAATTAAGAGTGTTGCACTATTAAAAGGGGGTTTTGCTGACATCTCTATAAGCTTAAGATAAGCTGGGCCTAAATCAAGAAAAATGCAGACCAAGCACATTGCAGTCCAAGGAAATCTTACTGAGAAGAGCTTTCAGTGGAAGATAGCAGTAGGTACTGTATATTTGCCTTTGCATTAGCCATAAAACATCCTGGGTTTGTCTTCATTTAGAAAAAAGCTTTTAAAGCCAGCTTTATGAAATGAGAGGAATGAGATCATTTTATGTTGTTTTCCTCCTGACACAAATTCATTTCAAATGTGGCCCAGAGATTCAGATTCATTTTATTGTCATTGTCCAGACCAGTGGTCTGGCAACGAAATGTCATAAGGCAGCAGCAGAGAGTAGAAAAAGGGTAGAGCAGATGTACAGCACCATATAAATTCTTGCACAACATAGACAATATATACATGATTTAAGTACCCAGACTTAATGACATTAACGAGGGCAGAGAGGTGTTGTTCCAGAGCTGAGACGTTGCAACTGTCATATGTAGACATCGTTAGCATACGAATTAGCTGCCAACCGCTATCCATTAGCCTAGCTGCAACAGATAGCAACAGCTCACTCACACGCACCTCCAGTCCTCCCCCCTTCTTCTCCTCATTCTTCGTCAGCCCTCACAGCAGAAAACCAAACAAAAATGAACAGTCCCATGGAGTCCTGATCCAGAAGTCGTTCACAGCCGGGCCGCCCAGCTTAGCTTAGCTTAGCACCCGTGCCGCAGCTCGTTAGCCGTTAGGGTCCCATCATGGTGGTGAAATGGCGGGTAGAAATACCGTTACACACCCGAACCGAACGGAACCCTGGTCCTACCGTCACCTCCGCATCCCAGTACACGACGCTGGCTCCGCTGCTACGATTGTGGAGTCACGCGGGTCACTCTCCGGTGTTCGCTGTAGCTAGCTCATCCCACCTGGAGACGATTGGATCACGATCCCACATTGGTGTTAAGGGAGTCCGTGAAGCAGCAGACCAGCTACTACACCTCAAAAAAATTCAAAAACGACATATGTGCATGTTGTCCAAGGGTCCAATTAACACGACCACAAGAGTCGGGCAGAAAAATGTAGGAAAAAAAAGGACTACTGCTGTACTACAAGGGCGCTAGGAGCCCAACCAGCCGCTGCCTTTCAGGGTGCAACCATGATGGAAAGAGATATTTTCACATGGACTAAAATAAATTATTTATGACAACATTATTTATATTTCATATTATAAAGTAAGAGCAGTTAAAACAAAGATCAAACGACAAATCTGCAGAACACAGTGCTTACATGTTATAAAACTGCTTTGTTTCTGTCACTTCATTTCAACATGTGGATGAAACTGTACACACCCGGGAGATAGGAACTCAAAACAACAACAGTGGGTAAATGCCATTTTGGTTTCTCTTGCAGAAAGGCAGTGTGATTTTCTGCTCTCTGCACTTGCTCCCCAATCGAACCTCATTCACAGTGGCTGCATATATATATATCAACTCGGCAATGTCGGAGTCTCCTTCTACAGCAGAGCCCAAGTTTGATGTACAAGCTGACATCTGACGGCTGATATCCAAACTGTTCCTGCCAACGCTTTTCCTGTCTGAAGTACATTTTTTAGTGCTTTGGACTCTAACACTATACATGCGCACACTGTACAAACACACTGATGACTGCTATGGTAAAACACAGCCTGTTCGTTTTGGGACTTAATCTACCTTGAAGTCAAAATAATATGACGTGGAGCTATAATGGTTTCCCACATCTGATTAAGGCTGCATTGATATGAAGTAGATGGTAATGATTTGAACTGAAAACACAAAAGTGGTGTCACATTCTCATTTTTAATTCCGTGCGTGTGTGTGTGTGGGGGGGGGGGGGGGGTGCCATGTAGAACTGTTTTACTCAAAACCACCGT
>JAPTHA010000005.1:35580756-35596361 GCA_029814585.1 Gymnapogon annona | reverse complement strand
AACCTTCCTCTCGGCCTCGGTTTGACTTTTTGTCACTTCAATAATTCATGCAGTAAGCAGCTTTTGACTCAGATTTCACTAGTCAAGCATCATATATTGGAAAATGATGCAGAAATATGACATTTATGTTGGTTGTATCAAGCTGCGCTTTTCCATACCAGCTGCATGGTTTGGAGGTTGTTTCAGATAATTGTAACAATTGGACCATGTAATAACAGTGACAGCCCGACCAAAAACTGATAAACCCACTAATGCAGGACTCTCTTGAACAATGGACACTTTAGCAAAGTTTTGCAGCTTGTCCTTTGCCTTACACTTGGCAGAACCAGATCGTGCTGATGTTGGCAGCCCGCCCAGGACTGACGAATCTACTGACTGAGCTGCTTGGGTGACGGAGAGAGTTGAGAGCAGGGTGAATCGGGGTGGAGGAGTATGAAAAAGGAGATTTAAACCCTACGACTATCTGGAGTCTGGGGGTGTGGGGGGTTGATCACTGGCAAAAATAGATTGATGAGCTCCCTGCCTTGGTCAGGACCCAGAAGGAATATTGGAAATGCAGAGTTATATGCTTCACAGAATCTTTGCTACAGAGGGAATACATCAGACTCTATAATCACTCCTGAAGGGTTTTGATGCGAACAGAGACAGTGAATCTGACCGGCAAAATAAAGGAGGGGCTCTGCTGTTTCTGCTCAAGTATAATCTCTAAAACCACACATTTCCCATGGAGATTTTTTAAAGGAAATGTATAACCTTCCATCCCATATTCCCGTCAAGTATCAATGGAGAAACAGATTATTTATCTGCAAGTAAATGTGGAAACTGAGCAAAAACATGTCAATACATAAAAGCTCAATTAGTGAATGTCGCTTAGTCGGTGACATTTGCAGGTGTGCAGCAGGAAAAGCCATAGACTCTTTGCCCTCCGCAGATATTGATTGGACATGAGTGCTGTACGTGACTGAACATAAGTATGAGGAGGTAATAGAGGCATGATATTTTACATATGTGGGATTAATTTTGGCACACAAAGTTGGAGGTGCCGTCGCTGGTCTTACTTTCAAACTCTAATATCTGCAGACTAATTGTGCAGTATCATCATTGGGGATGATTGTATCACAGGCCAGAAAAAATAAAAACAAATAATGGGTTGAAATATGAACAGCCCAACGAAAGACAGAGAGATGGGTGCTTGAGATGGAAGTAGAAACATTGGTTGTGTTTGGAAGCAGTTCAAGGAAATTATGGTGAACAGGTGGTGTGTTTTCCTCAGGGTTGCATTAACTGAAGGCCACAGCATGACTAACATTATTGTTAGATAGACAAAACCCATAACCTGTCGAAAGCATATACACCAATGCATAACTTTAGTTATCTGTGCACTCTTAGTTGAGCTTTTGAAAAAAAAAATGTAGATTTTTCAAAAGACAATATTACATTTATGTTTATACATTACAAGTTGGCATTCCAAAACCACTGTAATGTGACGCTGGGATGACCGATCCTTTTGACAGGATGAGGGGGGTGTGGTTTACCGGGGCTGCATCACACCACCTGATGACCTGGGATGAACTCCTCCAGCTGCGGCGCATCATGATCAACGGGGCTGTAAAGGAAGACCTGCGTTGCTGTAAGCTTCGTTGGGACGTTGCTTCGTCACGTGCCATCCCGAAGCCGCCCACACAGCCACCCCCCCCATGCACACCCTGGACTACCTTTGTTTGTTTTCGGACTTCCCGTGTGTAAAGGACTACGGATGTAATCTGCGTTTGTTAAGACTTTGTTTCTAGAGAGAGAGAGACTGATTTTGTGATTTCTTCCGGAGAAAAGAGACTCTGAACACTTTTCCTTTTGTTTTATTTTTCATCGGGTTCCGATCGCTTTTTGTTACATTTCCTTCATCGTTTCTTTTTTGTGCCTGAATTTAGTTAATGAAATATCAATCTTGTGTGAAAAGAATAAATTATTTAATCGCACTTCCTGGCGTTTGGATCCTACCTCCGACATACTGACACGTGACAACCACAATGGCAAGGTCAGAGACATGCACACCAAAAAAGAAATGACGCAAAGAGATAAAGGAAACTCCTGTCCATAGGATTGAAGGGGAGCATAGAATGGTTATTAACTATACGCACAACTCAAACACAAACACACACAACTACTAAACCACACAAAGAATCACAGAACACATCATATACAAAGCACACTACTTAATACAAAGACAGTGACAACATACACCATTAACTCAGCACAGCAAACACAAAAGAACCTGCGGTACACAGACCTCTACATGAACATCCAGGCAGAGTCCAAAAATGTCCAGGTTATTGCAGGAATGAATGGTGGAGTAAAGACATAAGGCCACACTGCTGGATGAACAGACCTCCTGATTGTCTGCTCAGTCACAGCCTTGCAGTGTGGCCCAGGTGTTGCTGATCCTTAATCAGGTCATACCCCTTGAGGGAGAGGGCGTGGCAGAGCCACAGCATGGGTGAGCAGAAACACTGAGTTAAAATTACTTGAGCTTTTAAATATATTTTCACAAGCTAAAGTTGAATGATGTGTGGTCTTACTTTTCGAGTCATGACATGGGGGAATATTGGCAACACCAATTGTAACGTTTTCTACTAAGGTTTGATTAAATTACTTCTTCTAGGCTCTGTTTTATTCTGTTTTTGAGTCACTGTTTCCTATTGAAATGTTAAATTCCCTTAATTAAATCTATATAGAGTGTTTCCTCAAGATATATTTTTAATCATTCTCCCATATGAACCTGTAAGTCCATGTTACACCTATGTACACCAAACTGCCCAGTTATACACCGTTCTGGAGATATTCACGGAGGGATTGGTTAATATATGTATTCCTGTCCTGAGGTACGTGACATTTTATTTTTAAAAATATGATGAATATTATTTTTTAACGTTCAATTCACAACTGTAGATTATTTAGTTACTTTGGCTGATTTTCATGTTCTTTTATTTAATTATTTCTCAGATTTATGGGAGATACCTTGCTAATCTCAATTCAGCATTTTTAATGGCTCCTTTATTTCTCCTCTGGAAAAGAAAATGAGCAATACTGGAGCTACTACGGAGCCTCCAGTTGGAGGCTGGATGGCATTGTGGTCCACAGTATTTGGGTGATTCTGTGCAGAGGTGGACTGACCTACTTGGTTTGTAAAACCTTTGAGCAGCTACATCTCTTTTTTTCATATCTTTATTTGTGGCCTTCTTGGCATCCACTGTCTTGTCAGCTGTTCCGGTGAAGTCCACTGTGGCATTGTAGAACATGTTGTCAGACCATCTTGCAAGTACTTCTTGCCCTGGCTTCAGATCCCTAAAGCCAGCAATGGGTTTACCATCTTTGCTTAGTATATCACAGACATTAAAATTTTTTGCTGTGTGTATATATCCCAGACATTAAAAATCTTTGCTGTGTATCCATCTTCAATGGTCAAAAATACAAAAAGTCCTGAAAATGACCACAGTAAATAAAAGGAGATTGTGAGTAAACCAGTACAAGATAAAAATCAGTCTTACTTAAACATGCGACTATATCTTATTGAGTGTCAATTCTAATCGTCTACGACCTTAGCAAAGCTAAAAAAAATGTATGTCTTCACTTTAGCCTTCAATTAACATTAACTTTATTCTTTTTGCATTTGCTTCACACTTCATTCATGCGACTCTGCATTCTATCTTTTCACTTTGTTTTTATTGTATTTCATTATTTAATGATTAGCCATTTTATTTATTTCTGTACACATTTTGCATGCAGCACGTGGTGCTGAAATTCTTTGTTGTAAAGCACTTCTCGTATGAAAGGCGCTACACAAAATAAGTTTACTCATTATTATCATGTATAAATCAAAATTGTTATTGTTGTTAGATGAAAATATTGTATTATTTCAGCATTTTACTGTAGTCACTTGGTCTTACTTTGTCTCAAATTGATTTGTTTTAAATAATGCTTTGCTGAAACAGTTCAGTAAATTATCTATACATTTTTAAGAATTAAATTCTAAAGTCTGCAATAAAGTGGCAGAGTTTCTGCAGGTATCAACAACTAGAGACCTATTTGCAAATGCATGCCTATCCTGGGAAAAAATGTTACTTTTTCTGATGATGATTTTATTGAATTAAATTTTTTTTATATCAATCAAATGTAGGGATAATTTGATCAGTGATGATTTCTTTTGGCTTTTTCCCTTGTGGGGTCGCCACAACAATTCGCATATTTGATTTGGCAGTAGTTTTTACATCGGGCATCCGATGTAAACACAACCCACAGGATGCTCATCCCGGGAATCAAACCCGGGTCCCCTATGCACCAGCCCGGGGCCTTACCAACTGAGCTATTCAGCTGAGATGATAAATATGATAGAGTTGTAAAATTATGTCACTAAAATGTACGCAGTTTCAAGTGAGGGTTACTTTCCCTTTTCTTGACATTTCTTTAAAAAATCCTGTAAATCAATGTTTGTGCCTGAAGCTGCCAATATATTGATAATAATAATTCCAGTGATAAGAGACCAGAAACTGTCAGATTTTGGTTATTATAGTGTCCAAAGTAAGTCGTGTAGTAAAATAATAACTCAATTACCATCCGAGTCATCTCTGGGTGAGCTTGATCTTTTTGTTTTCTGTTTTTTTTTTGTTTTATGAGCTTTTTGTTCATAAAAAGCCATCTTCTTTGGTAGGTTTCGTGCTCTTTTAGGCATTTCTTTAACATTTCTTGGTGGGCCATCCATCCTGTTAAATACATAAAAGTACAACACTTTTTAATTATTTAAAAAGGTGGCTTAATGTCTTATTTAGTTTTATCATGTCATTATATCTCATAATTTGGTAGAGCAATACACATATTGTGTTCATTTAACCATATCAGACAACTCAGGGACTGAAAAATATCATCCAAATTAACAGAGTGACCATATTTTGACTTGGCTCCACCTTGAGATACTTAAATGATACTTGAAGTTTACTCGGATACCATACAACTTTAATTCATTTAAAGTGTGTTTCCTCTGTATGTATAATCAAAAATACAAATTCAGATGTCCACAAGGCTGCTTCTACAGAATTACGTCACATGCAACAAAGTAGTATTCTATGCAAAATGAATGGTCTCACTACGAGACCACAAAGTTTTCCAGTCATGTATGTAACTCCAAGTGTCTAGGGCCCGCTGTTTGTAGAAAAAGAAATCTCAAAGTGCATATTATTTACATGAAGATGTTACTGCAGGAAGTTAAGTCATGTTTTTTTGTTTGGCTAAGTCATAGCCACATGTGATCCGGGCTTATAGCTTCACTAGCTAGCGTATAGCATCACTAGCTAGCTTATAGCATCACTAGCTAGCTTCGCTATTTGTCAGGCATGCCAACCAGTTTCTTCAGAAATAGAACCAAAATAAACACTCACATCTACATTTTACGAAGTTTTACCCAAATTACGTTTGACAAAGATGCAGCTTACCTCCTTTTTGGTCCTGTGACGGTTTCTTCTTCCTCCATCTGTCCAGTCCGCAACTCTGATTAACTCTGATCAACTCTGTTAACCTCTACGTTAACGTCGTTGAGTCAACCAACCCGATTTCAATTGACCAATCATGAGGCAGCATTTGAGACTGATGACGCTCTCTACCAATGAATAAAGGCTACATTGTTGGCTGCTAATATAGTTTTATGAACCTGGCAGACTGTTATAACTATAATGTTCCATGTACATGTGTTAATATTGTTAGATCATTGATTTTGAGATGTCCAGTGAAACAGATTGTTCCAATGTTTTTTGTTGGCATTTTGTAAAATGAAATTTCCGCAATGCAAATATCAAAAGTGTGGCATCCTCTTTACTTTTTTGATGGTTACTTTTCTAACTATATTTACAAAGGTGTCCGCTATTGGAGGCAATGGTACGTAGTGGTAGTAGTATTTCAAGTGACAAATAAACAGGGCTTTATTCTGATATTGTACTTTGTTGAAATAGTAACTTCATTGCTCTCAAGTTACCAATTAATTGCTGTTTTTATTTTACGATGTGTTTTATGTGGTTCATGAAAAAAAAAAACTGAATTACGTGTAGTGGAATACTTAAAATTATTCATAGAACATGCAATTACTATAAAAGCAGAAGGTCTTTGCAGCCGACAAGCATACAATTTTCAATCAATTCATTCTGCATACAGTAATACGTAATTTAAAAAAAATAGCACGTGGATTACAATAAAGTCAACTTTTTTTTTTTTTCTTTCGGCTTTTTCCCTTCTGGGGTCACCACAGCGAATCCAATTCACATATTTGATTTGGCAGTAGTTTTTACGTCGGATGCCCTTCCTGACACAACCCACTGGACGCTCACCCCATTTAAAAACAACCAAAACGTTGATCTGAGTCTGAGAATTCAATGAGTGCTTGTGGAGATTTCTTCATTTGTTCTGTCTGAGCTTAGTATAGATGCATGAACTGAAGCTGGGATGAGAATAGATTGAGCTCTTAGAGAGAGCTCTATGATTTCTCTGCCCGAGATCACAAAGAGTCACAGAAGTTGAGAAATTCTGAGAATTATATCAGAGCTTGTTGAGATCTCTTCTGAAACTTTAAAGGAGACTAAACTGAGATTTAGTGCCTGTTATTGCTCTGGAGAAGAAAAAAAAGAGACACAGTTTGGTATCACACAGATCTCAAAGTTGTCCAGGAGAAGTAAATGAAACATTTTTGAGATCTCTTCTTGAATTTTCTTTTCCTCTGGGAACCTACACATTTGCAGACATGTGTAATAATGTTCGGTTCCTTTAGACGCTCCATTGGGTGTGAGCCAGTTGTTTTTCTTTAGATACTTTTGGTCTATATGTTCACTTACTTATCCACCAACTTGCTGGTACCATTGTAATGAGATCATTAATAATATGTATATTATAATATGGTGCATATACACCTATTTCTTATATTTATCCTGACAATGGTTTATTTTTCACTTCAACCTCCTCTCCTTTGCTGCAATGTGTAACACCACTGAGAACTAAATGCATTTACAATGTATTCATTTTCTGTGCAGTTTTAAAATCAACCACATCAAAGGAATTTAAATTTAACTTAGATTTATAGATTTAACTCGGATTCCCTGGACATAATTAACTTTAGATTAGATTAGATACCTTTTATTAGTCCCACACGGGGAAATTTCAGGTTACAGCAGCACATATAAGGCAAGACACACAGAGAGATACTGCAAAATATAAGGAAAAATAAGAGAGATTCCTAATAATATAGATATGTAAATACAAATAAAGAAAAGAACAGATTGAGTGTAACAATAAAGATCAATAAAGAGATATTGTCAGTTATATAGTAATATACAGTTATATAGTTATACAGTTCTATCGCTATTGTTATGTCTCATCTGTCAAGCTGTGTGTGTGTGTGTGTTTCCGGTTTTATTTTGGTGGAGGTTTGGTCTGAGTCTGTTTTTTCCTGAGTGTGTCTAGCTTCACCTAGTGACCTCGCACACCTGTCTTTCGTTTGTTATTGTCCCCAATGTGCGTCATCTGTGGTCCAGATTATTTAAACCCCGTGTATCTTGTCCTTCGTTGTGAGATCGTTTCCTGTGAGTCCAATGTTCTCCTGCTTTTGTCTCTGTCCTGAAACCTTCAACCTTTTGTAAGTAATGCCTTAGTCTAGTTGTTTAGTATTGTATTGATCTTGTTCTGAGTTATTGTGTATCACTTCTAAATTGTTGAGTTTACCTCGTAGAGCGATTTTTGATTTAGAATTTAAGGTTTTTGAAACAGTTATTTCCTCTTAATGAGTGATTTAGTTTAACGTTTTTGACTTTGATTTTGCGTTGGTTTTTTTGTTAAGCATAGATAAATGTATTTCCGAGTTTTTTTTCCTTTTGTTATAATAAATCTAAAAATAAGAACTATCCTGTTAATCGATAATGTTTGAATGTTCGACTGTGAACATAAAATAAAAACTCATTGTTTTGAAAATCATCTCAACCTGCGTGTGGGTCTGTGTTTGAGCGTTCGTGACAGTTATACCATTATTGTTATATAGTAATCTACAGTTCTATAATATTTATAGGAATTAATAGTTATAATAATAATAATACTAATTAACAGTACTAGCATTGATTAACAGTACTGGCACCAGCGGGTCATGGACAAAATAACAATATTTATTGATAATTAAGTAACGATAGTAATGATATAGTAGTCATAGTCAGTAAACTGTTATTACTGTTGAAACACCTGACAGCTGCAGGGAGGAAGGACCTGCGATACCTCTCCTTCACACACTTCACACACTGACTGCACTCTTCAGTGCAGTCAGTGTGTGTTTGAGGGGGTGGGAGTCTCTGACCAGGATGGAGACCAGCTTGGCCTCCTCCTCTCCACCTCCTCCTTTACTTTTACATGATACATTGAAATTATACTAGCAATTAAAATTTAAGTTAGAACTGCTGTTAAAAATCAGGTACCCTGACATGGTGAAATGACTTAAACACTACACAGTTGATAGGTATTAAGGTAACTAAAAATAATGTTGAATTTTAACATGATTCATTTGAGCAGTCTTTATATAATATATTTTCATCACAATAACTTAAAAATATAATTTTGGAACAGGATTATTCTTTAACAGTTTACACAATAAATTGGTATTACAGAAACTTAAAAATATCATGTTGAGTCACCATGATTACTTTGAACAGTCAAATGTGAATTGGATACTTTGGTTTAACAAGCAATGATTAACTGAGAGGAAGAGGAAAAGCATGTCGATTGGCCACGTTCAGATCATGTGGGACCGATGTACACATTAAAACCAAGTAAATTCAAAGAACTTTTTTTTTTTTTCAGTGTTGTCTAGATAAAGCAGAGGACTTTTTGAACTGGAACATGTATTCCTATACAGTGCTGTGGGGTTAATGTTTAATGATACCCTCCAGTCATGCTGTAAGACATGAGGAAAACACACCAGTGGAAAATATATGCCCCGCCTGTTTTTTGTTTTTTTTTACACAAAATTCACAAAGACCTCTTGATTTGATGTATTCCATCCATGTCCCTCATGAAAAAAAAACTCCCTGAATCACGTTGGCATGGTTAGAGTGCGACTTAAAGACGTTATGCATAATGTTTTTAAGGTATATAAATGATGATTAGATTCATAGTTTCCCATGCATCACTGAAATCTGTATTTTAGCTTCCGGCTGTAAGTTTGATTTTTTTTTTTTCTCTATTCCTATATCATTAGCTTCTCAAGTGTTTGCCTGTACTTAGACTAAGACTAATTTAAGATGTCAAAGGCTTCAGAGAATAGTAAAATATTACATGTCACTGACTTTTGACATATTATGGAAAAACAGAATTAATTCTGTATCTAAATCACGTATTAAAATATTTTCTTAAGGGTTTAATTAGTGTGGGTAGATGTAAAAACAATTTGAAAATCTGTGCATATTACGGTTTGGAGGAATCTCATTATTCCTCATTATGAATTTCAATTTTACATGGAGTGAAAGTCCTAGATCAGAAAACATATTTAAAATAAAAGACAAGATTTCAGTAGCGGACACTGCAGTAAGCCAAAAGAAAATGAGTGGAGTTTAGAACACTTAGAAACAGACAACAAATGACTGATGCAACGTATCGGAAGAAACAATAAAAAGAACCAGATAGTCAGGCGGGTTATCAAGTCCAACATGTCCATCACAGCGGGGGTCAAAACCACAACACTGCACCCTGTCACCTGCTTTCATGGATCCTCTGCTCAGCTCAGCCTTTACCTGTCAACACCATCATCTAGATGAGGTGGGAGCTGAGAGGCATTGCAGAAAACAGAGGGAAAAGCGACAGGCTCAGAGGAGGGGTTGCTCTGTCAGTGGACACAAGGCCATCCCCCACTCAGGTGGATGCAAATTAGACCATATTGGACCTGATGAGTTACACGTGAGCTCTGTTTTCGGTAACGTTTATAAGTAGTGAGTTTGTCAGGAGATGGGATGGGAATTAAGAACAGTTCCCAGCAGCTCAGTTCCTTGGAATTGTTTTCCATTTGCTTCATGATTCTGCGACAGCGACATCACATGATTTCTGTGTTGTGGTCTGTAGGCTGCTTCTATTTCACCAATAATGATGACACTATGGTAATTTACAAAAGTTACAGAGCTTCTATAACAACAAGGGTTCAAATACATCCGACATGTAGGAGCATTTAATCACAGCATCCAATTAAACTGCACCAATGGAGCCTACAGTAAGGCGTCCTCTGTCTCAGTGATGAACATTATTTTCCTCCAGGTTCTATTGATATTGTTAATATTAGTGCCATTTCACTGTGTCAACCTGCTTTACTGTAGTTTATGAATAATCTCATTATTGTTTTGTACACAAGACCCAGTTACAAAAACAAACACCTGAATTAAACTGTCCCAATCCTTTAATCCTGTCAGGAACGCTTCAACAGAGACCCACACATAGGTTGAGATAAATTTCAAAACAATGAGTTTTTAGTTTATGTTCACAGCAGAACATTCAAACATTACCGATAACAGATATGTTCTTATTTTTAGATTTAATACAACAAAAAGCGCCGTAAAAACTCAGGAATAAATGCATCTAAACTTAACAAAAAAACTCACAACAGGAAAATCAAAGAGTCAAAACGTTAAACTAAAAATCACTCATTTACAGGAAATAACTAAAGGTTAAAAAGACATAAATTCAAAATCGCACTAAGAGGTAAACAAAACAATTTATAATTGAAACACAAATACACAGATCAAGATCAATACAATAACTAAACGACTAGACTAGGATATTACTCATAAAGGTCGAAACTTTCAGGACAGGGACCAGAAGCAGGTGAACATCAGACTCACAAGAGATGATGTCACGACGAAGGACGGAATACGAGGGGTTTAAATAATCGGCACGACAGGTGACGCAAACCTCCACCAAAATAAAACCGGAAACACACAAACACAGCTTGACAGACGCGACACATAACAAATCCATTTCATGTACAACACAAATTAAATAAATAAATGTGTGTGTGTGTGTTCCAATATAATTCTGCAGACACATGGGTGTGTTTGGTTTTAGAATATAATCACGATGAACAGACTCATGAAATATATCATGTTTTACTTCATAACATTCTTCACATGGTAGTCTTTGTTTTCCCATTCACTCTACTGCCTACACATTGCACCCTAAACAAAAAAAAAACAAAAACAAACAAATAATCATCCATAAAATGGAGCAAAACTGATAAATGGCTCAACAGTGAAGTCCAGGCTTTATAAAGCCCATATAGATGATTTTGATATGTAAAAGGAAAATGTTAAGGTCTACCTTTTGGTACATTTTTAGATTTTGGATGCTATTGTAACCTGGTGACATGGGCGTGGATGATTCAGTAATCAGCCACTGAGGAAACATCTGGATAAGATTCAGAATTTTGTTGACATGTCTTACAAAGACGACTCTTAGTGGTAGTGGTGGCAGTAATTAAAAACTACATCACACCGGTCTGTTTTAGTAAAATGGTTTATGTCAGTACTTTAATATCATGTCTATGTAGCTTCTCATTTGTCCTGGTCACCATTCTGTTTAGTAATTATTCTGGGTTCAACTGAACTGATATAACACTTTTCATTTCTCACCCTACAGACTTCTTTGGTTCAAATAACTTGTGGGGGAAACCTATGGAGGGAGTGGTCTATTTATTATTCTAGAGTGTCAGGGGTTGTTGTGTGTGACTGTCTTATTTTGATATTTGACTTGAAATTATTTTTAATTGGTTTGTTTTCTGGTTTGTTTTACACCTACATTCATGTATACAGGGCTTCTGTGGTCCAGTGTTCAATTCTGAGTTCTTGAGTGATTATACAGCTTTAGCAATTCTATCTACAGCAATGCCTTTTATTCCCACATGTTGCTAAGGTAAGCGTTTGTCATTAGGGCTAATCAACAGAATCTGCGGATAAAGCCTCAGGAAGACCTTTTTTTTTTTTTTTTTCCATTATTCTGCACTGGCTACTTAGAAATGCAACCTTTTTACAGTTGAATGGGCCAATACTACCGGTCCATTTAGCCCCTATAGGTGCAAATGTGGTATAAAAGTGTGCTCTTGTCTGATATGTTGACAGGTGTCAAAAGAGTAAAATATTTCACAGAGGAAACATTCCATGGAGCAGTGCATGACATGACGCTACATGTCATAGAGTCATAAGGCCATGTTCCGTGTTCTAGGTTAAGTTTTGGAGCTGACAAATATCTTATTTTGAAATTGTAAATAAAGTGTGTTTTACACACACAGGTGTACCTTCCATAAACAAAAGAACATAAATAAAGGGTTAAAGATATCATAATTGAGGTGTGATATAAAGGAATACAATGATTAAAACGCATATGATAAAACCATTAAAACAATATGCAGTAAGACAACAGTCCATTTGGAACCTGGTAATGAACAGTTTATTTCAGATGTTTTAATGTAACCGCTAATTGTTTAGTCAGGATTCTGGCCTCGGTTTAATTGGAGTCAATCCATGGAAGAAATCATACTCAGTTTATTGTCTTAAAACAGTTTCAGTAAAAACTAGTAAACATGCTTTAAAATCTATTCTTATTTTAACCTGTGCAGATATTTTAGAAACGGTGGGTCTGTTCTTGTTCTTGGTTAAAACTTTGTGTTATGAATGTGTTTGTTATGAGTCGAGTCTGTCAATCTACATCTTGTGTGTTTTCCGGTTTTTATTTTGGTGCGTTTCCTTTCTAGTCTGGCGTGCGCTCCCTTTGTGTCTCTTGCTTCACTCCTAGGTTACCATCCCACCTGTGTCTCGTTTGAAATCATTCCCAATGTGTCTCACCTCTGTGATTCCTCCTGTATTTAAGTTGCTGTGTTCCCCATTGGGCTCAGTCAGATCGTCAGATGTCTTGCCCATGTAAGCTTCTCATCTTGCCTGTCTAGCCTTGTCCTGATTCCTTGTGTGAGTATCTGTTTAGTTTAGCTTATTCCTAGTCCTAGTATTTTACCTCGAAATAGGGATTTTGTTGTTTTGCTATTTTGATTATCTAGCTTTGTTTTGTTAAGTTACGAGATTTCTAAATTGTGTAGAGTATTTTCCTCAGTAGGGTGATTTTGATTTCCGTTTTGAATTATTTATTGTTCTTCTACATTTTGTACTTTCCTCGTAAGAGTGTTTTTGATTAATATTTGGATATATCATCTTCCCGTTGTGGGTTTTTGTGTTTGGTAAAATTATTCCTGTGTTTTTATGCAGCGCTTTTTGTTATTTTGTGTTATAGAAAAAATAGATGCATTACTAATGATAAGTGTTGAATGTTCTGAACTTAAAAATAAATTTTATATTTTGGAATCTAGTCTGGTCTGCGACTGTGTCCTTGTCCTGCATGTTCTAACAATGTTAATGGTTCTTCTTAGCAAGTCCAGTTTGAATGTCATTATAGTAATAGATTGTGGAGAAAAGGGAGTGGGTGTCCTCTTCCATGTCTTTTAATTGGTAAACTTACAATTAAAGTTTACCAACTTTGAATGGAGGCATTCCCTGTGTGTGAATGCCTCCACACATGAATGATTGTTGGAGTTTATTACTGACACCAACATTCATCAATAAGCCAGAAGTCACCCATGAAGTCACCCAGGAACTGTTGCCGGCTCCATCTATCACCATCTAAATTAGGATACTATCAAGACTAATTGCACAATTGACTAATTATTTACAAAGATTTACAAAGCAAATACAGCAATACCATTAATTATGGAATTTTTAAGACCTTTGAGTATCATATTTAAGAATGCATTATTATTCTAAGTATAATTAAAACCTTTTAGGCTTTTTAGGGATCTGTGGACAATCTTAAAACATGTCTTGTTTAGAACTACTGATTGAGCTTTAATTTTTTAACATTTATTTTACTTATACTAAAAAAGTAAAAAAAAAAAAAAACTATGGGTTTTCCCAGGATCACCCTGCATTAGACTTTCACACATTTTCTGAACCTGCTTTTATCCTTTGCAGGGTTGTGGAGCGTCAGTGGAGCCTATCCCAGATACTCAAGGGCAAAGGCAGGATGGGTAACCCTGGACAAGTCAGCAGTTCATTGTAGGGATCATTCATACACATTCATACAGGGATGGGCGTGGTGCATGAAGTGTCTTTCCCTAGAATATAACGGCATATGATCAGGAGAGAGCAGGAATCGAACCGTCAAACTGAACAAAGTGATCACTATTCACAGATAGTGTGATAGTGAGAGTGTGAAGCTGGTGCACCGCTGCAGCATTTCAAAACAAAAGGGAGGGAGTGGGTTTTCTGTGTGTCTGGAGTCTTTTAGAAAACATTTCCCCTTCATCGTCTGTGGAGCACATAAGACTGGGTGAGGTTCTGGGATGGTAAAAATGCATAGTAAAACTGTGCAGCCAAACATGTCAGCATCCATATAATTTAATTTTGCCCAATACCTGGCAGTGACTGATTTGATCTGTGATAACTACAAGCCCTCCTGCACAGACACGGGGGAGCTGTGCTTGTGTTGTACAAGCTGTCACGAATATTAAAACTGTTATTGATTTCAGTAAAAGCCTCCACTTCTCTATCAATCAGGGGTGCAGCTGCTGTCAACAAGTTCACATATTTTTCATTTTGAAATTTTCTCCTTTCTGTTCATTTGTGCTGGAACAGGCATATTTGTTCAAAATGTAGACAAAAAAAAGTGTTTCTGGCATGCTCTTAGGGCCACTTATTGTCTTCTCATATATATATATAAAAAAAAAGGCAAACATACCTGTTTACTATCACGTCTGATGATGCAATATATGGACAAAAGTATGTGGAAATGTTGGATTCAGGTGTTTCTTTAACAATAGGGGTCTGAGACACAAAAGGATAATGACATATCTTATAATATAGTTTGAATATTTCTCTAAAATTTTACTCTTTATATGTCTCACATCAGCATGAACAAGACATATTAAAGCTGTTGACAGTGTGTCCCAATATTTTTGCCTATATACTTAATGAAACCATAGACATGGATAAAAAATAAATAAATAAATAAAAAGGGATCTTGGAAGTAAAGATAACAAATTAAACAAGGCTAACCATTGTAATGCCATTTATGCTAATATAAAACTATATTATGACAATATTGTTTTGTATCCGGATCCCTTTTATAGAACAGAAACTTAGTCATGCCCCAATACTTTTGTCCATTTGGAGTGTGTCCCTGTGTAGCAGAGCTTTATAAAACATGGTATGTTGCTTTCATTGAAGAAATAAACGTGTTATTATGCTTATCAAAGACACCATCCGCTCCGTTGCTTCAATCTGACATATATTCACAGAATATGGAATCTTGCGCCACATGCAGTCAGCCCACAGGTCGGACACTAGCGGCAGCTACACTCTACTGGTTATTAACAGATAAGACAAGAGATAGTTGGATGTTTAAGGGCACTGCAGAAAAAAATAAAATAAAATCAGCATTGTTTATACTCGGCTTTAAATGTGCAAAATACAGATAAAGAACCTTGTTTATTATGAAAATTACACAATTGTGTA
>JAPTHA010000005.1:35548764-35561982 GCA_029814585.1 Gymnapogon annona | reverse complement strand
ATGCATCATGTGTAGAGCCATGGATCAGAATTATGGTTTTAAGAGGTGGATTAAGTCAGGTAGGACATCACTGCAGGTGCAGGTCTGAAATGCATGGCCCACCACTGCCTATAAGAGTGGAGGTAGGTGAACACAGGTAGACTACATCATGTGTAGACGGTGAAATCTGAAGGAAGTCAGTGACTGCAAAGTCATGGTAGGTGAGAGAGTTGCCACACAGCATAGGATGGTGGTGTGAAGGATCACTCTGGAGGTGAGGGCAAAGGCAGGACAGAGGACAAAATGGTGGAAGCTAAAAAAGGAATACTGTTTCAAGACTTTTAGGAAGGCATTGAGACAAGCACTGGGTGGTCAGGAGGTGGTCCCAGATGAATGGATAACTACAGCTAATGAGATCAGGGAGACAGGTAGGAGAGTACCCGGGGTTCATCTGGAAGGAAAGTAGATAAGGAGACTTGGTGGTAGAATGAGCAGGTGCAGTAGTATATACAGAGAAGGGGTTAGCAAAGAAGAAGTGGGATACTGAGAGGCCTACAGAGAGTAGACAGAAGTAAAGGGAGATGCAGCGTCAGGTCAAAGTAGAGGTGGCAAAGGCCAAACAAGTGGCTTGCAATGACTTATATGCCAGGTTGGACAGTAAGGAGGGAGAGAAAGATTTATACAAGTTGGCAAGGAAGAGAGACAGAGATGAGAAGGATGTGCAGCAGGTTAGGGTCATTAAGGATAGGGATGGAACTGTGTTACGGGTGTCACTTTTGTGATGGGAAGATTGAAAGAGTATTTTGAAGAGTTGATGAATAAGGAAAATGAGAGGGAACAAAGAGTAGAAGAGGTGAATGTTGTGGACCAGGAAGTATCAAATATTAGTAAAGATGAAGTGAGGAGGGCACTGAAGAGGATGAAGAATGGGAAGGCACTCGGTCCTGATGATATACCTGTGGATGTATGGAAGTGTCTAGGAGAGGTAGCAGTACAGTTTTTGACTGGGTTGTTCAACAGGATCTTCGATGGGGAGAAGATCCCTGAGGAATGGAGAAGTGTGCTGAAGTTATGGGAAAGAGTATTCAAAGCTAGACTAAGGACAGAACTTAGCATCTGTGAACAGCAGTATGGTTTCATGCCAAGAAAGAGTACTACAGACGAAGTACTTGCTTTGAGGATGTTGATAGAGAAGTACAGAGAAGGTCAGAGGGAGTTGCATTGTGTTTTTTGTAGATCTGGAGAACGGTTATGACAGGGTTCCCAGAGAGGAACTTTGTATGACAAAGTCTGTCACGCCAGACTTCCTCATATACATAGAGCGGTGCAGAACATGTATGAGGACTGTAAGACAGTGCTCAGGTGTGCTGTAGGTGTTACAGAGGAGTTCAAGGTAGAGGTGGGACTGCACCAGGGATCAGCTCCGGGCCCGTTCTTGTTTGCAATGGTGATGGACCGACTGACAGGAATCTCCGTGGACTATCATGTTTGCGGATGATGTAGTGAGAGCAGGGAACAGGTAGAAGAGAAACTGGAGAGGGGAATGTATGCCCTGGAAAGGAGGGGAATGAAGGTTAGCCGTAGCAAGACAGAGTACATGTGTGCGAACGAGAGTGACCCAAGTGGAAGAGTGAAGTTACAGGGAGAAGAGATAAAGAAGCTGGATGATTTTAAGTACTTAGGCTGGACAATCCAGAGCAATGGAGAGTGTGGAAAAGAGTTGAAGTGTGTGCAGGCCAGATGGAAGTGGTGGAGAAAAGTGTCAGGTGTGATAGAAGAGTTTCAGGTACGATGAAAGGAAAGGTGTATAAAACTGTGGTGAGACCAGCCATGTTGTATGGACTAGAGACAGTGGCCCTGAAGAAAAGACAGGAGGCAGAGCTGGAGGTAGCAGAGATGTGTCACGAATTAGAGAAGGGAGGACCCAGAAGCAGACAGACTCCGAGGATAATTTTAACAAAAAATATTTATTCTCATTCTTCTTTCTCAAACAGTTTAACAATTAATCAATTTTCCCTAATCATAAATCATTAACAAAAAGCAATGCAACAAACACTTCAATACATTTAACCAAAAATAGCTACAACAGGAAAATCATATTAATGAAAACTACAACCAAAAATCACACTCTACGTGGCAAAAGGACACAATATTAGAAATGAATATTTAACACTTCTACACTTACTACAACCAATTACTAGAATCAAACAAAAAAAGCATTTTTCATACTTACAAGACATTAGGTGGGGATTAGACATTAGACACAGGTGGGATGGAATCTGGGTGTGAAACTGCAAGACACATGAGGAGATGGACTCTGGACCAAACCGGACCTACAAAAATAAAACAGGAAACGCTTACTCCACACGAACCCCATGACATTACAAGATGAAGATGCTGAGTTTCTCTTTGGGAGTGACAAGGATGGATATGATTAAGAAGGAGTACATCAGAGGGAGCACACATGTTAGAGGTGTTGGAGAGAAGGTCAGAGAGGCCAGGCTGAGATGGTTTGGACATGTCCAGAGGAGAGAGAGGGAATATATATTGGTAGAAGGATGATGAGTCTTGAAGTGCCAGGCAGGAGGTCTAGAGGAAGACCAAAAAGGAGGTTTATAGAGTTGGTGTGAGAATAGAGGATTCAGCAGACAGGGAGACAAGTTATTCGCTGCGGCGACCCCTGAATGGAAAAGTCAAAAAGAAGAAAACAGTGAATAGCAGTTTCAACTGGAAGACTGACACAAAACAAACACTGCTGATTTGAACACATTTGGACTGAACTCTGACTTTTTTTTATCATTGTGTTACCCATTTTCTCACTCATTTAGTTTTAACAATTAAAAGTCCAGATGCTGAGCAAACCTTTGAGAAAGGATGACCCTGAGATAGACAGTCTGGAGGTGATGCAGATGGTGAAGGTGAGGGGATGGATCGACAATCACCGGTCAGGTATCTGTGCTGCACTTCTTAAGTGTTTTTTCCATGTCTGGGAAAAAATTAATAAATATATGTATGAATATATGTCTTTATGAATTTCCTTGGTAGGACAAACTATGAAATAAGCAAAAAATGTTTGTTATGGAAAACTATTTGATTATTTCAAGTTGTCCAGGCTGGCCATGGCCACTCAGTAGAGCTGGGGTCTCACACTCAATTTCCCAGGGGGCCACTGGAGGCAGTGTGCGGGTGAGGCTGGGCCGCATCAGGTTTTCCACAAAAAAAGCTTTGTTAAAAAAGTTCCAATCTTCTCAGATCTCTTTATTTTTTAACACAAAATAAGATGATAATTAAATCAAAATAATGAGGAAGTGAGAATCAAACCGCCAACCCTTCAGTTACCAGGCGACTTGCTCTACCGCCTGAGGCACGGACACCGCAATGAAATTTCAATCAAGCGTTTAGCGGAGGCACGTAAAATATTTCAACACATGGAGAACCAACGCGGACATATCACTGATTTATTTTGTCACAGAGAAAGAGACCTCATATTAACCATCTAAGTGTCACTAAGGTGTGTTTATAAATATATATACACGTTTATATATGTATAACATTCCACTGGGCAGAAATTTAGAAAAACTTGTTTTTAAGTGTCCTGAACGCAGCGTGCAGCGCTATTGGGCGCACGCGTGGCCAATAGAAACGAGGCAGCCAGACAGGTACGGAAGAAAACACTCCTTGGCAACACTTTCAGAAATGTTTATCTGCTTGCATCAATCCCGTCCGATGTCCCGCCCCCGAGAAACATACACCCCACAGTGATTAAGGTTCATTTAGCTCCACACACAACACTGTAAAGTGCCGTAAATATCAAACTCGCGGGCCGCACTAACATTAAACTTTCATATTAAGGTGGGGGCCGCAAAGTGTCGGCCGCGAGTTTGAGACCCCTGCATTAGAGCCTCTTATATATTTCACTGCCGGACGGCTTTCCCAATGGAAAGCCCTAGACTGCCAGAGGTTTTAGAGCTGTTTTCACTGATTTTAAAAGACTCACAGAATATTAAGTTATTTGTCTATATAAACATAGCATACATCAAAATAAAGTGTAGATTATCTTCTTTCATCTGGAAAAAAATGTGTTTGTAACCTTTTCGGTTCTCAAGTAATTGACAGTAGAACATAGGGTAGTTTCAGCAAACACACAGGTTTTTGACCAAGAAGTTGAGAAAATGAGCTTTTTGTGCAAGAAGTATACAAGCTGATCAAGGACTGTGAGGTCAATACTTATCACTTTAGTGACACCTCACACATCTAAACAATAGAGAAAGAGATTTTTGATGGCAAAATATATATATATTTTTTATCCACACATAAGAAATGCAGCTATATACAAATTGACAACAATCGTCCATATGTGGTGTGTGTGTGTGCTTGTTAGACTTAGACTTTATTGTCACTGCACAGACACACACTGTGGGTCTGGAAACGAACTGAAAAAAACACAGCATAAATACAAAAACACAAAAGTATAAAAGTTGCATGGCTGTAATGAACCGTCTGAGGATGGACAAATCAAACCCGCTTGAATATATCCTTCGATGTATTCTTCCATAGCTTTTCTCTCCGGACCTGAGATGAAGTACTGTCTGCCCTTGGTAGAGTGGCGCCCGGTACAAGGTCGATGGCACAATCAGACTCACAGTGAGGGGGTAAAGACGTTGCTTTCTTTTTATTGAAAACCTCTTTTAAGTCATAGTAACACAATGGCACCCCCTGCAGGTCAATGTCCAATTGGGCCATGGTGGTGGGTGCACACATGACGGAGTCCTGATTCCAACCCATCACCTGACCTGTTTGCCAGTTCATTACGAGATTGTTGTCACATAGCCATGGATAACCCAATACAAGAAACAAGTAAAACGAAACTTGAGTCCCATGACCTTTAATTATTACTTTAACTGGCGGGGTCTGATGGGTAATCCAGTAAAGGGGACTGTCATTGATGGTGTTGGCCCATAGGGCATCTTGAAGAGGCAGTACAGGGCTCTTTAATTTCTTTGCCATATTCCAAGAAAGAAAACTCAAATCGGCGCCAGAATCAATGAACACTTCACCCTGGATTTCTATGTCATGATTTGAGGAAGAGAGGAGGTACTCTTAGGACAATCTTGTCTCCCCACTCAAGCGTCAGCCTGATCCTTTTACCAGACAGGTTGTTATCCAATGTCCTCTCTCACCACAGTAGAAGCACCGCCCCTCCTGTAGGCGTCGTTGGTGCTCCTCGGGAC
Organism: Gymnapogon annona; assembly: GCA_029814585.1. Taxonomy (NCBI): domain Eukaryota; kingdom Metazoa; phylum Chordata; class Actinopteri; order Kurtiformes; family Apogonidae; genus Gymnapogon; species Gymnapogon annona. Next base: position 35,556,772 of record JAPTHA010000005.1, on the reverse strand, counting down.
TCAGAGTCGTACGGCCAATTTGCATGGGTCTAACACCGGAAGTGCTGGTCTCCGAGAGTGGGGTTCGATGATGGGTCAAGTGATGGCGTTCTTGGAGGCGCGGCGGTCACATGACATGCTGTGCTCGCTAATGACGGCAGTCCTGCAGACGATTGTCCAGCCTAAGTGCCAGCTCGATGACTCCATCCAGGTCAGCTGGTAAGTCCAACGGGCGAAGTTGATCCTTCAAGGACTCACCGAGCCTGTCCAGGAACACGTACAACTAATGTTGACTCGTTCCATCTGCAGTATGTGGCTAAGGTGCAAAAGTCTATAGCAAAGTCTGCCATGCTTTATCTGCCTTGGCTTAACTGTTTAAGGGAACGCGCAGCCTCTCTTCCTGGTGGCGCGTGATTGAAAATTCTCCGGAGTGCCGTGTAAAAATTCTCCGGGGTTGTGTGTGGGGGGCGTGGCCTGAAGGTGAACAAATGTGATTGTTGTGTGATGTAAAGTAATGTTGTTGTCTAATGAGAAATCAAAAAATCAATGTTAAATAAAAATCCTCCGGGGATTCACACCGACTTGACTTTTTGTCCCATTCTGCCGTAGTCCATTCTGCGGCCTGTCCGACAAGATCATAAAAGCGACTTTGGGGTTGGAAAAGCACCAGAGTTCATCTCAAAATGCAACTCACATTGCACCAGAAATGCTCGACACGATGCTCCGTCTCCCGAGAAGCGTTCTGGAGCCGCCAGACGAGGTAAGTGACTCAGGGAGCTGGGTGATGATGTTGCCACCGGTGGTACAGGTTCTGGCGCTTGGCCAGCGGTGCTAACACGCCTTAGGACGTCTTGCATCTGGTGGTCGAGCTGATCCACCATAGCAGCCATGGCTGGCCCGTCGGTGCTTTGACGTTCCGCGACTGCAGAGACTTCACGCTGCATGATGAGAATCCAGATGCAGACCACTTTGTTACAAAATAAAGGTATCTTTATTTTTATGTTCACAGGGATCGTACACCATTAACTTTAATAAATTGATCGTAGGAGATATTATTTATTAACAAAAAGCGCCGCATAAAAACATGGGAGATATCATGAAATACATTAACCAAAAATACCCACGACGGGAAAATAATAATCCTAAAGATAACTCAAAATCACTCTATGAGGAAAAACTAAATCTAAAAATATTAAACACAAAACGCTCTCTGCAGAGCTAATACAATTTGGAAAAACGTTACAACAAAAACTCTTCAATCTATCAAATACAAACACTGAACTAGACCAGACTCAATACTTACACAAATAACTCTCAAACTTGACAAGACGAGGTGCAGACCAAACGCAAAAAGCTCACAATCTGACAAGGGACTGGGGAAAAGACACTGACATATAAAGGGAAGGGCCCACCCAGGTGATCCACATTGGGAATTGATTGGTGACGAGACAACAGGTGGGAATGGGCACTGGGAGTGAAGCTAGATGAAACATTAGGAGACAGACAACAGACGCAGACTGGAAATGACACACTACAACAGGAACTACATAAACCCAGCTTGTCTTACCTGACTCATAACAGATACAAATAATTAATTATCAGACCTTGTGAAGTCTCATAGCTTTGGAAACGAAATAATAATGAAAAAAAAAAACATGAGGCAGTTTCATTTTCATTTCCATTTCATGTGGATATGGTAGAAATGCTCTGTTTGTTTTTTCCCCTTCTGTTTCCAATGTGACTCAGCTGCCATCCTTTGGGGTCTTCACTTGCAATGACACAAAACAAAAAGTGGAACGCACTGGATATAGAAACCCAGTCCAGATCAGCACCTAGTGTTGTAGTACTCGAGATCAGCCTTGGTCTTGAGACCGGTCTTAAGACCACTTTTTAAGGGTCCCGATCTCATCTTGGAATCGAAGGCATTTTTACTCGGTCTTGTCTCAGTCTCGGACAGGATGGACTCAGGATTTTTGATCAAGAACGGTCGAGACTAGGCCAGTGATAAGTGATCTGTGATAAGTGAGAAAAGTAGAATGCAGGCTGGTGTCTTCTCAGTCACGCAGTATTTGTGACACGCGCAGTGACACGGCCCCTGTACACAGAGAGTGGATGAAGGCGACTGGAGATTCTGCGCCCCCGGGGAAACTAGACATGAGCAAACTCATCAGTCATTAAGTTTGGTTTCCAAAACCATAGGAGTTTATCTGCAAAACGACATGCAAGCAAAGACACTCTGCAGTGTGCACATTCTGTGGTGCACAACTCACAGAAACCGCTGGGACAAGGTCAAACTTTTTTTTTTTAATCGAGAGGAAGCATAAAGACAGGTAAATTAACTGTTAAATTAGCTACTGGGAAAGTTAAAATCAGAACATTTCAACACCCCCATCTTAAGACATTGAGTGAAAATATGCTCTTTTTCTTCCCAACGATCATTTTTACTAATGTTCAGAGCACTGACTTTATATTACAGGATAACGATGAACCTGTCAGGTATTAGTCGAGGCCACTGGTGTTACTTGGGAGGTTCTTATGCAATGGAAACGTTGTTCACTGCACCAGTAAATGAGCTGAACTTCAGTTGGGACCAGTGGGACATATTTCTGGTCTCTAGCATCCTCCACATTGGTGCTTCAGCTTCACAAAATTGATTGTTTGGCTCAACAGGGAGCTAGAAAGCTAACGCTGTGCTAGCTAGAAAGCTAACGCTGTGTTAGCTAGATCAAAGTCAATAACACTTAAGAAGCACGTTCATCAAATTTGTTTGATAAAATATATTGCAAAAGCAAAAAAAGTTAAAAAAGCATATTTTAAGACAATAAAGACACCAAAAAAAGTAATGCTAAAAAAATTAAAGATTGTTTAAAAGCAGTAATTCAAAGTGAATTTTGATTTAATTAATTTTAAAAAAGTGAATATATATGAACTATGTATTGATGCATGATGTGTTTCTCTGGCTTCTATAATTTGTTGCTTGTTTGTACTAAGCACATATTTGTTAGATGTAATGTTTGAATCTTCTGAGCATTCTCTCTTGGTATTGGTAAATTGTAAGTCCTCCTCAATTTCAGGTTCTTGGAGTACTTGTAAAAGTAAACTTAAATAAAAAAAAAACACTGGTCATTTCGTTCTGTTTTGTTAGGATTTTTCTTTGATAAATGCAGTCTTGGTCTTGTGTCGGTGTCGACCTCCAAATGTCTTGGTCTTGACTTGGTCTCGATACTCTCTAGTCTCGACAATGTCTTGGTCTCGGTTGGTGTGGTCTTGACTACAACACTATCAGCACCACATACAAATCCATATATGCTCAGTGCAGCTTTGGATTTGTGTGTTTATTATTACTCCAACACCACACACAGATAAAAGACAAAGTGCAACCTGGGGAATCTGGAAATAGAGGTAGCAAAAAAGAAGATTCAATGGAGAGAAATAACAACAATGGCTCTATCAGAAAACAACAACAACAAAGGCTGTAAAGGGACTTATAAAGGCTTTGGTGCCATTTGATCAACCATAAAGATGAACAAAACAAAAAATGGGATGACTCACAAGACCACATATCTGCAGTGAATTGAACAATAACAAGCAAGAACTTATTTCCACAAAGCACTGAACCCATCAACATTGTCTCTTAGAGATCATATTAAAATGCAACCATTTAGACTGATGAATACGCTTTGGTGGAAAATCAATGAAGCAATGTTTATAGGCTTTTCACTGTGTTTACAGGGTACATTCTATATGTGCGAAACATTCACCACGGGCTTTGCAGTGGGATGTTACAGTCCATATTTTAACCTTTTAATTTGGGAAATGTACAGGATGCATAGGAGGAGCAGCAAATGCATCAATAAGTCATCCCACCAATCGCATACTCCCTTTGGTGGGATGTTTGATGACATCCGTACTGCAAAAAAAAAAAAAAAAAAAAAATGACACAACTGCTAAAAACAACTCAACAACTGCACTGCAACTGTTTTCCAGTTGTTGAGTGCAGGGAACCTACAATGATTTTAGGATTAGATTTAATTACTGTTCACCAGATGATACGTCCATAAAGTTTACTGAGTTAATTAATTTCATCCTTGTGTGGGGACAACCCTGTCAGTGGTTAAAAACCAACTGAAATTCCAGGCAAGTTGTGTTTTCTTAAACCTACATCGGCACTATCTTTCACCTGGCACCAACTGTGTGAAGTTTTAGAATTGAATGACAGTCTTCTCTTCACCTATGTTCATAGAGCAGAGGTGACTGTTCCCTGATCACAGAGGTATGGATATAATGGATAGAATATCACACTCCAACAGAAAAGACCACAAGAAGTCCTATCGGAGCAAACTGTTGACTTTGTTGTCAAACTTTAATCCATTAGATTTTATGTTTTACAGTCTGATTTGCTTTGGCTGTTCTCCATAAATCCTCTACCATGTTGAGGTACCTGACACTGAAACTGAACCAAACCCTCTCCCACATCACATGTGTGAACATCACAGAAAATTAAATGTTTCATACATGTTGCCAGTTCAAATATGAACATATGAATCTAATATATATCAGAAATATTTTGGGTTGGGCATTTATTTTTCTTGTTCTGTGTATATATTAATTAACTGCAATATAACATTGTTGAAAAAGCAGGTTTGCAGTAAATTATGTATGTTGAAATAAGGAAGATGGACACAATATAATTTTTCTGAATCAAAACAAGGACAACTCCAGCTAATTGAACCAGTATACAACTATGAAAATATAGTATTCTATCTAAAGGACAAGATGCAAATCGGAAAGTCCAGCAGCAACATATGAATGCATTGCATGTACTAAAGCTGTGTCAAAGCTGATGCAGGCCTGCATATCAGCCAGACATCTATTAAATATACACTTTACACATTACATTTTTTTCACTGTAGTTTGTAGGTGTTCAATAACTTTGAGCTTCGTTTACTTAAATTTGAGTGTCACACATAATATTTTCTCATGTATCGCCATGTGCCAAGTATTAGCCAGGACGTGTTATCAGCAGATACATGGATTTAAGGAATTACTGTCAGGAGAGAAAGGACTGACTGTAACCTAGTAGTTACTGCAGTATGAAATGTTTATCCTGCTCAGGAAAACAAGTGTGATTGAAAAGAATGGGATTTGAGTCCCACTTTGAGCTCCCCTGGCAACCTGCACAGCTCTGACAGAGCTGTGGCGTTGACATGCAGTGGGAGGCTGAGGTGTGGAGAAGGCGTGGGGGAACAGTGTGGTTCCTGCCTGCAGACACCCCGTGGACCTGACTGCTGATTGCACACGCAGGTTATATACATAAATGTTTAACCTGCCTTTAAGTATTAGTGTTGTCATGACAAGTTGTGTAATACACAGTCTGACTCACAGGAAGTGAATATGGATGCCTCAGGCATCCAACAGTGATGTGTCGGTCAGGAACGTAACAACTTAATTAAACTGATCTGAGCCATCAGATTTAGAGGCTGGAGAGAAAGAGTGGGCTCCACAAACTACAGCTAGGTTCTGCTCTCAACCTAGAAGCAACCCATTTCTCATTTATTACTCCGAGGAGATATGGGATATAGTTATTTGTAGGAAGCCAATCCATAATATCAAGTACATTAGAAATATATCCTACACATCATCTTAGCATTATTTTTTGTGATGACTCAATGCAATAAAAAAAAACAAAAAACTGAACAGCCACATGGGAGCTGAAGAGCAGCTGTTTTAGTTTTTTGTTTTCACTAGCCAAAAGTAAGGAAAAATACAGGTGTATATTCTCCTGGTAACTAAATGAGAAACAATGATCACAGATAAACTCAGGACCTGATAACGAAAATGATGCAGCACAAGTGTCTGGTTCACTAACTTGTGAAAAATTAGTGAAAGTCCAGTGTCACATCAAACCATCATTCTGAAGGTGAGAAGTAGTTTTGCCACATTTGCTGGTACAATAATGAAAACAGAATGGCAAAGAGGGATAAGATTTCTTCTCCTTAATCGCTGACTCTTTCTCGAGTGACAGTTATCAATCAAAATGTAACTCTTTCAAGATGGCGCAGGCTGCCTTTTACAGCAGCTCCTAACTTTTTCCTGCTTTAAGTTTTCTGCCTTGGCTGTTGTGGTCGTGTTAATTTGACTCTTGCACAACATGGACATTTGTAATTTTTGAAGTTTTTTGTGAGGGTAGTAGCCTGTTTGCTACTCTCATGGACCTCTTCAGCACCAATGGGTGATCTCGTGAGCCAGTCCGTGTTTATGGTTGGATGAGCAATAGCAGCATGTACTCCTGGAAGAGCGACCAGTGTTTCTCAGGGAACTGCTGCATCAGTGCAGCAGTTTGCAGAGCTAGCAATGTGTACCGGATGAGGAGGGAACCACCCGTGGCTCGGGTGGTAGAGCAGGTCGTCTGGTAACCAAAGGGTTGGTGGTTTGATTCCCGCTCTCTCCTGACCATGTGCCATTGTGTCAAGACACTTCACCCATGTGTGTGAATGATGACCCCCAGCGATCCTGCAAAGCATGCAGTGGGTTTGGAAGATGAATGAATGAATGAGATCACCTTTTCTACAATGATGTGATATGGGTACAGCAGGGTCTGTGGCAAAATCCCAAATCTTGAACTTCATATTGCAACCCTCAAAAGAAAATGATTGTTAACCAGACAAAATAGATTCAAAAATGCAAATAATCACCAAAACTGTGTTGAGCCAAATGAAAAAAGGGTGGACAAGCCCCCAAAACAAGACATGTCATATTTAAATGTACACGATTCACCATTTAGCATTAACAACAAGGTAGCAATTTATTCAGAGAAATAATGCCCCCTCCCATAAATAACAACATGACGTCACAAGCTTAACTTTACTTAAGCCTAAAAAATAAATAAGAAACAAATGGCAATTATAAAAAAGTGGACCAATCAGAAAGGGCTTCTCCCTCTTACTCCTGCTACCTTCTTACTTCGTTTAGTTTACAATATTGATTTCACAGAAACTCTCATAGCACACCAACCCAGAGACCACCAAGCATCCATCATCGGGAGTGGGAAGAGCAGAAGGGGACAGAGAATCAGTGGTCACTGGATTATATCTCTCCTCCCAGCTAATTAGCATCTGCTTCCACCAGTCACACACACCTGCAGTTGATCAACATATCATACTGTAATTTGTGGTGCTGAAGGGGAGGGATAGAGAACCATCAACAAAATACAAACAAAACAGAAACACACAACCCATTAGACAGACTTGGTTCATCACACCTTCCGCCGCAGAGATTTAGAACATTTAATCTACAGGTTCAGTTCCTCATGTGCAATTTTTCCCATAATGCAACATTCACTATGCACACTGTTACTATACCTGTTTTACGCCAAGGACCAAATGGCCATGACCTCAGATTCCATGATGGATGAAGTGTACTGTTTCACAAAGTCAGTAAGCTAGTGTTTAACATTAGTTCACATGTGGCCCACATCTTGCCCATTGAATTCCTGTAGCCCCATACCTTTCTGGATTTTTTGTTTCACAAAAAAACAAAAAGACAAAATCAACATTTTTAGACAGAATCGGGTGCTTCTGTCTAAAAATACCACAACAAAGACAGTTAAGACACTGATGTCTGGTTCTTCTTTCATGAACTATAGGCTGCCCATATGGTGTGGTCTGATACCCCCTTGGTGGGGGGATTAGGGAGAGAGTGAGAGTGTCATACTTGTTCCCTGGACAAGTCGCCAGTTCATCGCAGGGTCATCATTCACACAGGGATGGGCGTGGTGGGTGTCTTGCCCAAGACCACAAAAGCACATGATCAGGAGAGAGTGGGAATCAAACCGCTGACCCTTCGGTTACCAGAGGATCTGCTCTATCATCTGAGCCATGGCTGCCCATAACCTAAAATAAATATGGAAAATAGAAAAGTGCACAATTGCTGAGTGAATCCAAAACCATGATTGGCTGCAGTGCAAGGTGACAACAAAAATTCACACAGTCAATATAAATAAGAAATAAATAAGATGGACAGTAACAAT